>PVKP010016645.1:0-41373 GCA_004027715.1 Plecturocebus donacophilus
CTCAGCGCCGCGCCGCCCCGGGCTGGAAGCAGCCGTGGTCGCGGGGCCCCCTCATGGGCCGAGCGGGCGGGGCACCCGGGCCCCAGGCCTCGCAGAGCAGAGCGGGCTGCAGCCAGAGAGGGTAGCGGCGGCCGGCGAGCGGCGCTCCTCGCGGGGTCCCTGACAACAAAAGCGGCGGCGCGGCGGCTTCCTGCAGCCAGCGCACCGCGGCGGCGAGGGCGGCTGACGGGGAGGGCAGCCGCGACCATGTGACCCGCGCACACACCCCCCTCCCTCCGCCCGCCCTCGGCCGGCCGCTGCGGCGACTCCGCCCCGCCCCGCCGCTCCCCTCCCTCCCTCCCGCTTCCCGACTCCGCGGCACCCCTTTCCTCCTGTGCTTCCCACTTTTCCCCTTCCTCCTCCTTGCCGAGCCCCTCCTCTTCCTCCGTTTTCCCCTCGGCGCGGTAATCCTCTCCGCCTTTCCTCCGCCGCATACTCCTCCCCTCCTCCTTCCAGCTGCCCTTCCCACCTCTGGCCGGGAGCCCCTTCCACGCCCCGCTCCCCAGCCCTGCCCCCCTCCACCTGGCGGCTCTCCGGTCCCGCGGTGGCTAGGTGCCGAGCAGGGGTGCTTTCCAGGACCCCGGCTGGCTTGGGCTTGCTCAACCCCTGGCCTCCCCTCTGCTGCCACCCGACCGACAGACCTCCAAATGCTGCTCTCTGAGGGCACAGACCCTTCCTTTTTCCTCCGCACCCCCTAGGTGATTTTTATCCAATCTCATAGCTTAAGTAGACCTACGTTCTGGTGATTCCCAGATTTATATTTCAACCCGAGACCTCTTTCCTGATTTCCTGATTCCTACTTCCAGCAGCCCGTTTGATTATGCTCCTTTTTTGCATCTCAGATTTTAGGCGAGTGTACGCGTGTGTCCGAACTCAGCTGACGTGCGCTCCAGATCTGGGCATTTCACCTTGAATGTAAATTTTAGATGAAAAGAAAAAGCTGTAGACAAACTGTATGCGTGCTGAGGTGAATTCTGAAGAAAGTGCACTGATTCCCACAGTATAAATGCATTGCTAAAGTAAGATGGGCTGATAGAGGCATGAACAGATGAATATAGTAAGATGTTACACTTAGGCGATGGGGATATGACATTCCTTGAAAAATTCTTTGCAGTTTGCTCTTTGAAATTTTTCAGTATAGAGTGTGGGGGGAAATGTCACGTGCAAAACATATTTACATGTGCAACACCCTGTTTCCCCACCCCCAGCTTCCTTCACCATATCAGTCTTTACTGTTTTGGTAAATCTGCAAGTTTCTGAAGCCAGCAAAATTATGTTTCTCTCCTAACACTCACTCTTACTGCCTTTCATTATCCATTCAATCCATTAGCAACTCTGAGCTATTCTACCTTCAAAATATGTCCAACACCTGTATCTCACCGTTGGCATTGCTAGAGCAAACCATTCTCTCTTCTCAGTTACTGCTATGGTTCCCTAACTAGAAGACTGCTCCTTGGGTCCTCCTACAGTCACCGCATTATTTTTAAAATGTAAATAAGATCTGATTACTCTGCTCAAAACCCTCCAATGGCTTCATGTTACACTTTGAAAAAATTCAACGACTTACCCTGACCTGCTTCACCATGCAAGGTTGTGGGTCCTGCTTCTCTTTCCAAGGCTCTCTTGATGCCCAAACCGGTCTAAACACAGTTCCCTAACCACCGTAGCCCTCTTTTCTCCACTACCTCAGGGCTTTATCGCCCCACTGTGATGCTGTTGCAAGAGTTCCCCAGACCACACTTTGTAGCTTGCTTGCTTTTTAATTTTTATGTATCATCTACTTCTACACAGGTGAAATGAGGTTAATATGAAAGGTCTAGAAGGTGGAAAAGAAATCATAAAAGAGGATACCACTCTAAAAAGGCTATGTACTGATGATTCCAAGTATACGACATTCTAGAAAAGGCAAAACTGTGGAGACAGTAAAAAGAGCAGTGGTTACTAGAGGTTAGAGAGGAGGGAGGGATGAATAGCGCACAGAGGATTCTTAGGGCAGGGAAACTATTCTGTATGATACTATAATGGTGAATACATGTTTTTATATGTTTGTCAAAACCCATAGAACCTACAACATCATGGGTGAGCCCTGGCTGGGCGCAGTGGCTCACACCTGTAATCCTAGCACTTTGGGAGGCTGAGGTGGGAGGATTATTGAGCCCAGGTGTTGGAGACTAGCCTAGGCAGCATGGCAAAACTTCGTCTCTGCAAAAAATACAAAAATTAGCCGGGTTTGGTGGTGTGCACCTGTAGTCCCAGCTACTCAAGAGGCTGATGATGCAGGAAGATCTCTTGAGTTGGGAGGTAGAAGCTGCAATGAGTCATGATCTCTCCAGTGCACTCCAGCCTGGGTGACAGAGCAAGGAGATCCCATCTCAAAAAAAGAAAAAAAAAAGTGTATCCTAATGTAAACTATGACTTTGAATGATATATCAGTGTAGGTTCATCAGTGGTGACAACTGTACCACTGTGGTGCAGCATGTTTGATAGTGGGAGAAGCTGTGCATTTGTGGAGGCAGCAGGTGCTTGGGAACTCTGGAGTTCACAGTTTTGCTATGATCGTCAAACTGCTCTAGGCCGAGCGTGGTGGTTAATGCCTGTAATCACTTTGAGAGGCCAAGGCAGGCAGATCACTTGAGGCCAGGAGTTCAAGACCACTCTGGCCATCATGGTGAAACCTGTCTCTACTAAAAACACAAAAATTAACCCGACATGGTAGCACAGGCCTGTAATCCCAGCCACTAGGGAGGCTGAGTCACGAGAATCCCTTGAACCCGGGAGGCAGCATTTATCATGAGCCGAGATCATACCACTGCACTCTGGCCTGGGCAACAGAGCAAAACTCTGTTTCGAAATAAAAAAAATTAAAAATAAAGGCTACTTAAAAATGTGTAAGAGGTTACCACTATTTAAATTTGAAAAGAAGAATATAAATGAAAAATAGCCATTGCAAAGGATATAAGACCCTCTCTTCGATGATAATGCCTAGAAAATAAAATCGGTGTCTGTGAGCCTCAGGATTTTTTACAGACTGCCTTCTTCCTATGAAACTTTGGAAATAACTCTCAGAGGCTGTAGAGCTATAACCCAAGTCAGTCACCAGCCAAACCACTGGCCACTAGAAATTTGCTGGGCTCCTCAGTGCCAGAGGATGCTCAGCAGCATCTGGGTTGGGCAGTACCCAGCATGCTGCAGTGAAAATTGCCTTTTGCTGCTGTCATTCCAGGGAGCCTCATTTATTAATCCTATGGTATCTATGGCTCAGTCTGTTGGGATTCTCAGAATATTCATAGTGGATTTCTGCCTACTCAACCTTCCTCATTCTGAACAAAATAACTCTGTTGAATGAAGTGCTATGTCTTCAAGAGTTATCTGTTAAAGATGTAAATTACTTCCTGGGAAAGCTACCTCATTAGCCCTTACATACAATTAACAGAGCCTGCAAAACAACACAAGACAGGTCCATCTAGATGTGAATAAAGGAAAAAAGGGCCTCAATATTAGAATCCTCTTACCCCAAACTCAAGAAAGATAGGCCAAGTTGTGCACTGCAATATGAGGACGTAGATAAAGGAAGGACATTAGGAAAAAAACAGGAAGAAAGAAAGATGGAGTCTGTTAAAGATAAGGCCAATCAAAAACATTTAAGGTCATTCCTCATTTTAAAATGTTCCAATGAATCCTGCTAGCTCCTAATACCAAAACAACATGCCACTTAAACTACCTTTTCTGTGCCTTAGATCAGCGGTTCTCAAACTTTTTATCTCAGAACTCCTTTACAGTCTTAAAATTACTGAAGACCACAAAGTGCTTTGTTTTTGTGTGTGGTTTATATCAAGATCTACTTATTAGAAATGAAAACAGAGACATTTAAAACACAAAAAAATTTCAAGCATATTTGTCTCAGAGCAGTGACATCATCACACAGCAACAAATAGCTCGGGCAGTTTGCTCTGCCACAGCAAATTGCAATTGCCATTCGTCACATTTGTGACTTACCTTCTTCCAGACTATTTTTTTCTTTACTGTTCATTCATGATATTAGCTGTAATATTGCTCCGAAATTCTGCATCAATAATATGTCTTTATTTTAAGTTTAAAACTTTGTCTATACTTAATTTTTAACTAGGAAAAATGATTTTGTTATAACGAAATAATAAAAATTTCTACTTATGATTTATGTATCACTATGTACATTATATCTTCTCATTTGATGTCTTCATAAAATATTCAAATAAACACATTCCACTATTACGTCTGTGCATAGAAAAAACTCATTTAAACTGAATCAATCCATTGACACCAACAAGGTCAGTGTTTATGGGCAATACTGGAAACAGTGCACAACTCCAGCACAAACACTACAATGCAATGATAATAGCTTATGAGATGCCGTGGTTAACGTTAAACACAATCTGACCGAAACACTCAAGTTGTGTTTAATGAAAAAAAAAAATACTTCACACTGTTGCAGATTTTTTTTTAATTATTTTTTTTAGAAACAGGTCTGGTTTTATCACCCAGTCTTCAGAACAGTGGTGCAATCATAACTCACTGCAGCTTAAAACTTATGGGCTCAAGAGATGTTCCCACCTCAGCCTCTAAATTAGCTAGCATCACAGGTGGGTGCCACCACACCCCAATAATTTTTAAAAATATTTTGTAGAGATAGGAGTCTCACAATGTTGCCCAGGCTAGTCTTGAATTCATAGCCTCAAGCAGTCCTCCCACCTCAGCCTCCCAGAGCGCTGGGATTACAGATGTGAGCTTACCCACCCAGTCAGTTTTAAATTTAAATTTAACTTAGTTAAAATGAAATAAAATTCAAAATTTAATTACTTAGTTGCACCCACATTCCAAGTGTCAATAGCCACATGTGACGAGTGGCAACCAAATTCATCATTACAGATTTAGAGGCTTTCTTCATCTTCCTTAGTCAGTTTGATAAATTATTATTCTAGGAGTTTGTTCATGTTGTATAAACTTTCACATTTAATGGGATAAAGTTGTTCATATCCTCTTACCTCTTTGATCGATATCAACTCTAGTTTCTCATTCTTAATTCTGTTTATTTGTGCTTTTTCTTTCTTGATCAGTGCTACTAAACTTTTATCTACTTTGTTAACTTTTTCAGTGGCCTAAGTTTTTGCTTTATTGATTCACTAAATTTGTTTTTAGTTTCATTGATTATTGCTCTTTATCTTGATCTCTATCTTTCTATTTTATTTTAATCTTATTTTTCTCATTTCTTGATCTGGACGTTTATCATATATATTTGTTCAATTAGCCAGAGTCAGTTTCTCTTGTTTGTAACTAAGGAAACCTCACTGATAGAATTGTTTTGAATCACTCTCACCTGTTTTAGGGAACATTCCAGTCAACTACTGCAGTATAACAAATCACCCCATAACTTAGTGGTTTAAAATAACAACATGATTTTCTTATCTCTGATGACATCTGTTGGTCAGGAAACTGGGAAGCTCTTGGCTGGGCATTGCTGGCTCAGGGTCTTTTGGCAATCACAGTGGGTGCAGCTGGAACAGCACCGGGATGGAGCTGCTAGGGGCTAGTTGGGCATTTCCCTCTTTAGGTAGTTTCAGGGCTTCTCCACAGGATCTCTACACGTGGGCTATTCAGACTTCCTCACAATATGGCAGCCTCGGGGCAGTCAGACTGCTTACAGAACAGCTTGGGGCTCCAATCCAAGTGTTCCATGGGATAAGGCAGAAGTTGCATCACCTTTTCTGATCATACCTCAAAAGTCATGTGGCCTGAATTTTGCTGCGTTATTGGTTAAAAGGGAGTCATAAGCACACCCAGATCCAAAGGTAGCGGACATAGACCTCATTTCTTTATAATGGTAGCATCAAGGTCATATCTTGAATAGCATAAGAGATGGAATATATTCTTGCAACTATCATTGTTCAACAGGCAACAATTTTAAAGAATCACACACATACTCAGTGCACTCTGACTTAAGGACCACATTATTTAGTTACAGTTTTAAGATGGTTGGGCCTGATGGCTCACACCTGTAATCCCAGCACTTTGGGAGGCTGAGGTGGAAGGATGGCTTAAGCCCAGGAGTTCGAGACCATCCTGGGGAACATAGGGAGACCCCTGTCTATATAAAAACTTTAAAAATTAGTTGGGTGTGGTGGCTCCCGCTTGAGGTCCCAACTACTTAGGAGGCTAAGATGGGAGGATTGTTTGAGCCTGGGAGGTAGAGGCTGCAGTGAGTGGTGATTGCTCTACTGCACTCCAGCCTGGGCAACAAAATGAGATCCTGTCTCTTAAAAAAAAAAAATTAAGATACTCTACTTCTCAATGAGAGCGTTTTATCCCTTCCACCTGGAAGTATTTTCCTAAGTGTTAGGATAAGGAGAATGGATGCTCCAGAGAAAGGAATGAAAGTTAGATAAGAAGTGGATACAGAAGAGTCCCACTCCACATAATAGTTCCACTTTATTTTTGAGGAGCCTATTCTCTGTAGAGCTGAAGGTAAGAAAAATGCTATTTCAGATACTCAATCTCTTGCCTATTCTGAGTCTCTTATTGTCCAGTCTCAATAATATCTAACATGTTTTCGTTCATTCAGAGGGAAATCTAGTAGGAAAAAGGGTTATGTCTACATTGTAATCAGCGCAATCTACACAACAAGGTATATATATAAACGTTCAAGGAAGCAACATCAGAAACCATTTGGCCAAGATGCTTCATTGAATAGAGTGGAAAAAAAATCTAATGCCATCTGGAAACCCTAGTTGAATTTTTGTAAGTGCTCTATTGATTTAATAACATACTAAACAGATTTTTTTTAAAGTAAGAAAGAACATGAAAAGTTGCATGACAGTTCAATAAAGAAAAAATGCAATATGAAATGACTGATTATTTTCAATACTCTCGGTTACAGTTAAAAAGAAATCCTACTTTTTCCCTGGAGTGAGGGAAAAAACAAAAAAACATCAAACACAAAACTTGCTCTAACAACAGGGTATGCTATCTAAAGGAACAATATATATTGTTGACTCGCAAATTTTCCCATTCAATCTTCCTGTTTATTCTTTTGAAAACCCACTTCAATGAGAATTCCTCCCAGCAGTGCAAACTGTTCTAGTATGGGTTCATTAACTCACCGTTCTCCTAAGTTTTCTTTTCTTTTTTTTTTTTTCCAGACAGAGTCTCTGGCTCTCCACTCACTGCAACCTCCTCCTCCTGTGTTCAAGCAATTCTCGTGTCTCAGCCTCCCAAGTAGCTGGGGACTACAGGCGCACGCCTGGCAAATTTTTGTATTTTTTGTAGAGGTGGGGTTTCACCACATTGGCCAGGCTGGTCTCGAACTCTGACCTCAAGTGATCTGCCCACCTCAGCCTCCCAAAGTGCTTGGATTACACCACCCCAGGCCTCTCCTAAATTTTCTACCCTACATTGTCACCAATACTCAGAGGAGACTTAGAGACCCAGGTGGTTCCCTTTTCAGCAATCAACTCTTTGCTCAGCTCCAGTTTATCAGCAGCTGTCCTCCACTGGTGAATTCTTCAGTGCATTGCATTCTTCCCTCACTGGGAAAGTCACCTAGACCAATAATTCTCAGAGTGGTCACTGGATCAGCAGCAACAGCATCACCTGAAAACTTGTTAGAAATGCAGTTTTTCTCCATATCCAGAGTAACTAATTAAAAGACATTTAAAAATAAAAAAAAATCGCAATTTTTCAGGTTCTACCTCAGATGTAATGAATCAGAAACTCTAGGGTCAGGGTCAGCAATTGGTATTTTAACAAGCCCTCCAGGTGATTCTGAGGCACTCAAGTTTGAGAACACCAGCTTAGAAAGCCAGTAACCAGAAAATTGATCAGCCCTGTATTCCAGGGCTTACGGGCCAATGTGACTAAGTATATAAGGTTAGTGGCTGCCTCCCTTCAGCATTTCTGCACCACACCTCCAAGTGACCAAGATTTCTGCTCTGTAATATGATAGGATAGAATTTTAAATGCAAAGAGACAGCACATTGCCTGGGTTTATGATCCCAGACCTTCCTCCAGGCCTGGATGGCAATCTGCCTACAGACTCTAGACTCTAAGACAAACCTGCTATTCTCATAACAAACTCTCTTATTATGCTTATTCAATGAGCTCTCCCACCACATTTTCTTTTTTAAGACAGGGTCTCTCTCTGTCTCCCAGACTAGGGTGGTGTGATTATAGCTCACTGCAGCCTCGAATTCCTGGACTTAAGCAATTCTCCCACTTGAACCTCTCAAGAAGCTGGAACTGCAGGTGTGCACCAGCACACCGGGCTGTGTTTTTTTAAATTATTTGTAGAGATGAGGTCTTGCTATGTTGCCTGGGCTGGACTTGAATTCCTGAGCTCAGGCGATCCTCCCACGTTGGCCTCCCATAGTTCTGAGATTACAGGCAAGAGCCACTGTGCCTGACCATGAGCCTTTACTAATTATCTAGCTATAGATACCTTTATCTACATTCTAGAAAACAAATGTATATCTTGGTAGGTGTGATGGCTTACACCTGTAATCCCGGCACTTTGGGACGCCAAGGTGAGAGAGGATCACTTGAGCTGAGGAGTTCCAGACCAGTCTGGGTAACATTAGTGAGACCTGGTCTCTGCAAATAATTTTTTTTAAATTAGCTGGGGATAATGACACGTGCCTCTGGTCCCAGTTACCTGGGAGGCTGAAGCTGAAGGTGGGTTGCTTGAGCCTAGGTGGTAGTGGTAGAGACTCCAGTGAGCCCTGATCACACCAGTGGACTCTGGCCTAGGAGACAGAATGAGACCCCATCTCAACAATAAAAATAAAAAGAAAACAAAGTTAATTGATCAATTTTTTTTTTTTTGGCTAATCAGAGTCTCAACCATTAACACCTTTCTTTCATGAACTAATTTCTTCCTTCTGCCTTATCAAATTTTGCAGATTTTCTCTTTGCTAAGATTTAATTTTATTATTTTTGAGTTGGCAATTAATTTTACCATGTTTAGTTTTAGTCATTGTCAGAGTTTTGTAACAATGATATTTATTATGAAATTGATATTCTTTTAAAGCCTGATGGTTTCTGCTTCTTTTTTAAATCTAATTCATGAGGCGGGAAGATCCATTGAGCCCAGAAGTTTGAGACAAGCCTAGGCAGCATAGTAAGGTCCTGTTTCAAAAATAAAACGAACTAAGAAAGCTTTAAGATCACCTTCAAGGTAAAAAAGGAAATAGAGGGCGGGTAGGATTGGAGCGGGTTCTGCTGAGCAATCCTCACAGTCTTACTTTGCCATTCTTTCAGGATTTAGAAATCATTCATTGCATGGATCTTTTAAGCAGTCTTTTATAGATTAAAAAAAATCTCAGAGCTAATAAGTCTTCTGATATTCTCTGAAAGTATTTTTTTACAAGAGAGCAAGAATGGATGCTTTCATTTAAAGGAGGGGGAAAAACCTCTGAAAAAGACTTTATTTTCTCAGAAGATGGGCAAGTTGTGAATAATTACCATTGTGGTTACCACTAATTCTTGCAGAGTGTGTCCTTGTAGGTCAACCAGATCCCTTTCTTTTGCTTTATAAATTGAGTTAAAATAGCTCCTGCTGACCCTAGAGTGCTGCCAGCATGCCCAGAAGTGCCACCCCTGCAGGCACTGTATAATGAGACAATCCACAGGGCTGATCTCAGCATAAAGAAAAGTTCAAGCTGGGACTTAAATTTTTAACACATTTGCAGAATGAAAGCAAAATAGCCACAGGAACTGCAACAGAATGACATCATTCAAATAACTGAATAATCAGTTTAATCATTCAATTCCCAGTATCACAAGAGACGTATCATTATGACAGCATGGCCCACAGCTGCCTCAAATGTGTGCTTTCTTACTTTATGCCTGTGGCAAGGCATAAGGATACAATTACTTTTGGCTTTGGTTTTCATTTATTGGAGTGGTTTGTTTGGGGGTGAGGAAAGGTGAGATGACGTTTAGTTTTTCTTTATGGGAAAAAAAGTTTCTGCCTATATGTGATAGAACAAAGGAAGGAAGGAAGGGTTGGTAAAGACGTACAGACAAACCTTCCCCATTTCTTTTGAACTAATATAAAGTTCATTTCATTACTTTACCATTCTTTGAGCTAAATTTAGAAACCTCTTGCTATGGTCTGAATGTGTTCCCCCAAATTAATATGTTGAAACTTAATCATCATGTGATAGTATTAAAATGTGAGCCATTAGGAGTTAATTAAGTCATGAGGGCATAAAGCTCATCAGTGACATTAGCCAAGTTGTAAAAGATGTTGAAGTGTCCTGGCCCCTTTTGTTCTTCTGTGTTGGATCCTTTGTCTCAGTGCTAATTTTTCTTTGTGGCACCGAGCATATGTTTCCAACATTCTGCCACCTGAGAATGCAGTGGTCAAGGCACCATGTTGGAAGCAGAGACTGGGCCCTCTCACCAGTCACCCAACTTGTGGGTGCCTTGATGTTGGACTTTCTAGCCTCCAAAAGTGTAACAAATAAATGTTCTTTAAGCTACCCAGTCCACAGTAATTTGTTATCGAAGCGCTAAGTGACTAAGATATCCCTCAAAAACCAATTTTTATCCCCTTGGGGGTGATATTACCCTCTGAGAATGCATGTATAAAAAAGCAGGACCTGGCCAGGTGTGGTGGCTCATGCCTATAATCCCAGCACTTTGGGAGGCTGAGGTAGGTGGCTCACGCCTGTAATCCCAGCACTTTGGGAGGCTAGGGCGGGTGGGTCACCTGAGGTCATGAGTCCAAGACCAGCCTGGCCAACATGGTGAAACCCCATCTCTCTAAAAAAAAAAAGCAGGTGGGGAGTGGGAGTGGGGACGATAGGCACAGGAATTATTTGCATGTAGACACTTATCCCCAAACCCCGTGTGTTATATAAGCTGATATATGCATACAACAGGGTTTTCTCAACAGTGATGCTATTGACATTTTGGGCTGGACAATTCCTTGCTGTCCTGTGCATTGCAGGATGTTTAGCAGTATCCCTGGCCTCTACCCACTGGATGCCAGTAGCAATACCACCCACTTTCCAGTTATCACAACAAAAATGTCTCTGAATATTATCAAATGTCCCTGGTGGACAAAATTGTTCCCCTGCCTCATTGAGAGCTACTGGGATAGAGTAATTTACAAGAAACCAGCAACAGTAAGGAAGAATTCTGGAGGCATGAGGCAGGAGAGAAAATAACTTCTGCGTGTGAGAGTAAATGACAAAAGCAGACAGCAGAACAATACTGTATTTGTTTTCTACTACTGCTCTAACAAATTACCACAAACTTAGCAGCTTAACACCATACAGAGGTATGATCTTAACAGTTCTGTAGGGCAGAGTCTAATAAACTAAAATCAAGATCTGAGCAGGGCTACATTTCTTTCTTGAGGACCTAGAGGAGAAGGTGCTTTCATATTCTTTGCAGCTTCTAGAGGCTGCCCACATTCCTTGGCTTCTGTTTGCCTCTCATCGTGAAAGTAATGTCAGTAATATCAGGTTGAGACCATCTCACCTTCCCTCTCTCTCTGGCTCTCATGTTCTTCTGCCTCCCTCTTCCATATCTCACCCCATCTCAAAGTCAGCTGATTTGCAACCTTAATTCCTCTTTGTTTTATAATGTAACATATTCACAGATGTCCAGTATTAGGAGTGGATATCATTGGAGGGGCCATTATTCTGCCACCCACAAATACATATGGAGTGATTCTATTAATGTTAACATTACTGACTCCCAGTGTAGAGAAATCACCCTGATTTTAGAGGAAGAGAAAGAAGTAAAAGTGGAACACACTGCTAGTTCCTGCTCTTTCCTATGAGAGGCACCAGCGATCTTCTCTGCCAGTTTTCTTTCTAAAACTATGGAAGTTATTTTGTAGCAAATAATCATAAACAGTCCTTATGTGAGATTAATTTGTTAGAGAGGTACACTTCAGGTCATGAAATCACAGGTTAAGTAAGGGACCTCTTCATATCATTTAGTATAGCAATTTATGCAAATGACTGGAATTTCATTATGTAATTTCTTTCTCTGTTGAATCCCCTTTAACTGAGCCCTGTTTTCTAGGCACTCTCACAATAACAGATGTTTAAAGTTGCCTCCTGGGACTGACTCTAAACACCCCTGGCAAACTCTGTCATATCTATAATCACTTCTGACTTCCATTTAGTTGTGAGTTTTCAGTTTCGTAATCATATATGTCTCATTGAAAAGAGAATCAAAACCTTCAAGCCACGCTCCTTTCTAGTCACCTGTAGTCGGCTGGCTTACAGAAGTTCTTCACTGTCTCTCCCCTCAAAATTAACCTCTCCATTCACAACTTTAAAAACCAGCAGCAAGCCCTACTGACTAATAATAAGCATTGCTGCTCCAGACAATAGAACACTCTGTCTCTGCCCAGTGCCCACAGAAAGGCAACAGCCTTTGGGGCAAGGAATCAACAGCCGATGCCAGGTTTCTGAACTTACTGGGTGGTTGAAGGCAAGAAACCAAATCTGGGTCTCATGACCCTCTGCTACTTCCTGAAACCTGCCCTTCTTCTCCATCTTTCTTTTCTCTCTGTCTCTTTCCTTTCCATTTCTTTTTCCTCCCTTCCACTAATATTTATTGAGCCTATTGGTGGACAAAACAAACAAGAAAGCGGATGCATTTCTTTTTTTTAATTTTTTTTGAATTTTTTACAAAGATGGGGTTTCCCCATGATGGCCAGGCTGGTCTTGAACTCCTGGCCTCAGGGGATCCATCCACCTCGGCCTCCCAAAGTGCTCGGATTACAGGTGTGAGCCACTGCACAGAGGCATTTCTTGTTTGGGAAGGTGGCTAGATAAACAACAAATAAATAAATTAAACACAAGAGCATGTCAGACGGTGATGCTACAGAGACAAATAAAGCAAGGGAGGAGGACAAGGAAGTACCAAGGGTGAGGATGAGGAATTTTAACATTTAAGTAAAGAACCCGGGAAGGTTTTACTGAGAAATGGATGTTTGAGGAAAGACCCAAAGTAGGCGAGGGAGTAAGCCACGACTATATTTGGGGGTAGAACAGGCATTGCAAAGAGCCCAAAGCTGAACATACTTAAAGGAATTTGACAGAGAGGAGGCCAGGATGGCTGCAGAGGCAAAAGCAAAGAGAACTGTAGTAGGAAATGAAATCAGAGACATAATCTTGTGATTGAAGGGAAGCTTGGTTGTTTTGTTTGAAACTTTACCAAGAGTTTCAAATCACTTCAGAAACCAGGTCGATGATGGAAACACTGTTTATGGTATTAGAGCCACTGATAGCATACACAACTGCATCAGGCTGCATGCACAAAGATTCTGAATACAGGAATAAACGTCATCTTACAACTTCATTATATCCTCCGATCTAATTGTATCCAGATGTTTACATATTGAAATACATTGTTTTATTGTTTTATTATAGATTACCTTTATTTTGGCTGGGTGTGGTGGTTCATGCCTATAATCCCAGCACTTTGGAAGGCCAAGGCAGGAGGACCACTTGAGTCCAAGAGTTCAAGACCAGCTGGGCAAGATGGCAAAATTCTGTCTCTACAAATAAAAAAAAAGAGCTGGACATGGTGGCATGTGCCTATAGTCCCAGCTACTTAGGAGGCAGAGGTGGGAGGATCACCTAAGCCCAGAAGGTCAAGGCTGTAATGAACCATGATTGTGCCACTGCACAATTGTGCCTGGGTGACAGAGTAAGACCCTGTCTCAAAAAATGAAAAAAATTAAAAAGAATACTTTTATTTTTTTCTTCATATTACTATTTGGGCATCATATTGACTTTTATGATCATTATAATTATGGATTTATGTCTGTAGATTAGTTATTGTCTATAAATTTAATTTCATGATGAGAAGGCACTATAAATTCCTATTATAAAAAGGGAATGTTGGGTCCTTTCAACCCCAAAATAAGGTTGAAAACTGTTTGTAGGCTGGGCACGGTGGCTCATGCCTGTAATCCCAGCACTTTGGAAGGCTGAGGTGGGAAGATCATGAGGTCAGGAGTTCAAGACCAACCAGACCAACATGGTAAAACCCCACCTCTACTAAAATACAAAAAATTATCTGGGCATGGTGGCACATGCCTGTAATCCCAGATACTTGGGAGGCTGAGGCAGGAGAATCTCTTGAACCTGGGAGGCGGAGGTTGTGGTGAGCCAAGATCCTGCCATTGCACTCTAGCCTGAGCAGCAGAGCGAAACTCTGTTAAAAAAAAAAAAAAGAAGAAGAAGAAGAAAGAAAGAAAACTCTTTGTAGAGTGTAGACATTTTGTCCTTTTTTGGGTCTTATTTGTCTTTTATTCTGAGATTCAAAATCAATGGAGGGTTTCAAGCAAAAGACTGCCATGATCTGACTAGCTTCAGAAACATCACTCTTGCTACATTTTGGAGAACAAACTGCAGGGAATCCAACCCAAAGTGTAGAGGGTTTAGCAGGACCTTCCCCCTGTACACCTTGTTCCACTACATTTTTATCCCTTTAGCCCACCAAGGTTGTCTGGGTGTTGATCAGCCTCTCACACATTCAGCTACCCCCTCCAGAATCAGCAAATGGCCCCAAGGATGAAGCAGCTCTGAATGTGACACTCTCTCTGGATTCCCCATGTGCTTCCAGATCTCGGTTCTGTAATTTTTCATTGCTTGTTTAGCTCTCCAACGCCTTTAAGTAGACTCAATATATACGACATATTATATGTACTTATAATTTGACCTGCCTTTCTAGTTGTCCTTGGAGTGATTGCCCAGATTATCCATTCCACCAATTACTCATTCCATCATTACGAAAACTAGAAATCCTATCATTTTTTTCTAATTAAAAAGAAAGAAAGACTGGAAGAAAATAAACCAAAATGATAGCATGGTTCTCTCTAAATAAATGGGATTCACGTAATTTTTTATTGTCTACATTTTCCAAATTTCCTGATCTCTTGTGTGCTAGCATTATGTTTAAGAAGTCTGAGTATCCCACCCATTTTAAGTACACTGAAACACAGAGGCCAGGTGCAGGGGCTCATGCCTATGATTCCAGCACTTTGCAGGGCTGAGGCAGGAGGATCACTTGAGCCGAGGAGTTCGATAGCAACCTGGGCAACTTGGGGGGATCTGTCTCTACGAAAAAAAAAAAAAATTAGCCTGGTGTCACCACACATGCATCTCTAGTCCCTGCTACTTAGGAGGCTGAGGTGGGAGGATGGCTTGAGTTCGAGAAGCAGAGGTTGCAGTGAGCTATGATCATGCCACTGCTTTCCAGCCTGGGTGACAGAGTGAGACTCTGTCTCAAAAATAAATAAACAAATTTTTCAGGTAGTCCAAAACATGGTTTTTTAAAATTTTTGTTTTCTTTATTTATTTTTTTGAGATGGAATCTTGCTCAGTGGCCCAAGCTGGAGTGCAATGATGTGATCTTGGCTCACTGCAACCTCCGCCTTCCAGGTTCAAGCCATTCTCCTGTCTCGGCCTCCCAAGTAGCTGGGATTATAGGCACCCACCACCATGCCCTGCTAATTTTTTTGTATTTTTAGTAGAGATGAAGTTTGACCATGTTGGCCGGGCTGGTCTCAAACTTCTCATCTCAGGTAATCCGCCCACCTCTGTCTCCCAAAGTGCCTGGGATTACATGTGAGAGCCACCACACTTGGCACAAAACACGGTTTTTAGAGTTAATTTTAATTTTTGTTTCAAATTGATTTTCTTTTTTTACTTTTTTAGAGATGGAGTCTCTCTGTCATCCAGGCTGGTGTGCAGTGTTGCAATCTCAGCTCACTCAACCTCTGCCTCCTGATTCTAGCAATTCTCTTGCCTCAGCCTCCTGAGTGGCTGGGACTACAGGACTACCTGGCTAATTTTTTTTGTATTTTAGTAGAGACAGAGTTTCACCATGTTGCCCAGGCTGGTCTCGAACTCCTGAGCTCAGGCAATCCACCCGCCTTGGCCTCCCAAAGTGCTAAGATTACAGATGTGAGCCACTGTGCCCCGAGTTTTTTTTGTTGTTGTTTTGTTTTGAGACAGGGTGCACTTTGCGCAGGCTGAAGTGCAGTGGCACCATCACAGCACATTGCATCCTCACATCCTCAACCTCCTGGGTTCAGGCAAACCTCGCACCTTAGCCTCCCAAGTAGCTGGGACTACAGGCACATACTACCAAGCCCAGCTCATTTTTTTTTTTTTTTTAGTTTTTTCAAGAGACAGGGTCTTGCCATGTTGCTCAGGCTGGTCTTGAACTGCTGGGCTCAAGTGATGCTCCTCCCTCAGCTTCCCAAAGTACTGAAATTACAGGAATGAGCCACCGCACCCAGCCTAAATATTCTCTTAAATAATGCTGTGGGCCGGGCGAGGTGGCTCATGCCTGTAATCCCAGCATTTTGGGAGGCTGAGGCAGGTGGATTACGTAGTGAGGAGTTTGAGACCAGCCTGGCCAATATGGCGAAACCCCATCTCTACTAAAAATACAAATAATTAGCCGGGCATGGTGGCGCACACCTGGAATCCCAGCTACTTGGGAGGCTGAGGCAGGAGAATCGCTTGAACCCAGCCTGGGTGACAGAGTGAGACTCTGTCTGAATAATAATAATAATAATAATAATAATGTTGTAAAAAATTTAGAGCAACTTAACTATTCCTTAGAGTACTCTCCATACTTCATTAGCAAGTAAGTCAAACATGTTTACTACTTATTCAAAATTAAAACTGATTTAGGGCAAGCTCTGTTAAAAACACTCTCAGGTATTTTAAAATATGTGAGAAGATTTTTTTTGTAACATCCTTGGCCTAAAAGTTACAATATTTAGTTACTTATTAGAAAATCATTGTAAGAGAGACTATATGTAATTAAATAATTATGCCTCCAGTACAGGCATAAATGTATTTTGAACACCAAATTTAAATATTTACCTGAACCTGGTTAACTTTTAATGACAGTTCTGAAACATCCAGTGAGCTAAATAATGCAGAATTATTCATTGGTTTTGTCACATTTGAAATGATAGTTTATTGACAATAGAAATGCTTTCAGGAAAAAAAATCCCACCTACGGCGAGAATAGTGAGATCACTGTGATTTTGTGAGACAGACAGTGTTAATGCTCAGCCAGATCCCTTTGGATCTTTCTACTGTTTCTATGTTGCCCTCCGCAGCTTCTGTGTGCTTCTGTTTCTACTGGCTTTACCTTGACTCTCCTGGGAGAAATGCCCTTGAGCTATTGAAGCCACTTTGCTGCTACTGGAGCAAAGTGTCTAGGAGTTTACATTCTCCTCCGGTAGCTTCTAGCCCATGACTGATGGGTGCAAGAATATAAAAAACAGTGTTCTTTTTGTCTGTTTGGTGTGTGTGTGTGTGTGTGTCTCATTGTGTCACCCAGGCTGGAGTGCAGTGGCCCGATCTCAGCTCACTGCAACCTCCGCCTCCCAGGTTCAAGCCATTCTCCTGCCTCAGCCTCCCGAGTAGCTGGGATTACAGGTGTCTGCCACCATGCCTGGTTAATTTTTGGATTTTTAGTAGAGATGGGTTTTCACCATGTTGGCCACGCTGGTCTCGAACTCCTGACCTCAAATGTTTTGCAAAAAACAGTATTCTTGCCATGAGTTGGTACAAACTCTGAGGCATAACTTCACTCCACAGTTCTCCTGTGGGGTCAGGAAGAAACAGCTCCGTGTAGGACTTTGGCTGAAATCACAATCTGACTTGGCTTCTCTCTTTCTTTTCTTTTTTTTTTAGCCTAAATCATACTTGGAGGCTTCTCTTTTTTTTTTTTTTTTTTTTTTTTTTGTCTGACTTCTTCATGCCCTTGTCGGTTTCCCTTAAAAGCACTTCAGTAATAAGCAACTAGCACACAAAGCCTTGACTTGGAGTCAGCTTCCACATATGGCAGCATCTCAAATTACAATGTTTCTAGTAAAAAAAATAGTATAAACATTTTTTCTAAATCATGTTTGAGATGCAACAGGATCTTTTTTTCTCTGCAAGTCAAATATGACCCACATCAGAATCAAGAATGTAAATTACATTTTATATATTTAGAAACTTATTGTCAGTCCATCAAGGAGTTATGGGGGATTGGAGGGTTAGTGAGCACTGATGGTATTCAAAAGAGACCCTTTTTTTTGACAGGGTCTCGCTCTGTTGCCCAGGCTGGAGTGCAGTAGTGTGATCTTGTCTTACTGCAACCTCCGCCTTCCGGGTTCAGGTGATTCTCCTGCCTCGGCCTCTTGAATAGCTGAGACTACAGGTGTGGGCTACCATTTCCCGGCTCAGATGATATCTCCGTGTGTGTGTGTGTGTGTGTGTGTGTGTGTGTGTGTGTCTAGAGAGAGAGGAGACAGAGTCTTCCTTTCTTGCCTAGGCTGAAGTGCAGTGGCACCACGACCTCCCTACTGGCATGCACCACCACACCAGGCTAATTTTTTGATCTTTTGTAGAGACAGGATCTCACCATGTTTCCCAGGCTGATCTGGAATTCCTGAGCTCAAGCAATCCTCCTGCTTCAGCCTTCCAAATTGCTAGGATCACAGGTGTGAGCCACCGTGCCTGGCCTTGGATGATCATTTTTTGAATCTTTCTGTTTGATAAGAAAAACTTCCTAGCTTAGTTAATTAACAACCTCTGGAAGTTAAATAGTATGTTTACACTCTCATAGAAAGTTTTGTGATTAGATGACTGATAATTACATCATCCATCAGTTATAGTCTGTAACTAACTAGGACTGCCAAATAATGAACTTCTCTCTAAATGACAATGAGAATTGCCAGCAAATGAGTTTAGATGTTCACAGCATGCCAATTAAATCAAGTGATTTCATCAGTTTTGGAGGAGTGAGTTGCCCTTTGCCAAGATTTCAGAGTGAGCTGAAGTGTGTGTTCCAGCTACAGCATTTAAGTTTGAATGCTTTGATTATGAGGTTTAATGGTACAAGCCAACTATAGCACCTTTGCAGTAGATTTTTTTCTTTCCTCAATTAAAAAATATAGAGATGGGGACTCACTATGTTGACTGCACTGGTCTCAAACTCCTGGCCTCAAGTAATCCTCCCACCTTGGCCACCCAAAGTGTTAGGATTACAGGCGTGAGCCACTGCACCCAGCCTTGCAGCAGATTTTTCTTTTTCTAAAGAAAACTTGAGCGGCATTTTATATTAAAAGGCTTTATTTTCAGTTTATTTTTCCTATATAAAAATAGGTTGAAAACTGTATGTATAGTGATGATGTTCACTGCATCATAAATAAGAACTGAAATCAATGGACAAGCTAAATGTCTAGCCAACGTTCCCAAGGCTGAATTGGAATGATTCTGGGGCTGTAGAGAGTGTTGCTGGTTAAAACCTGCCACATGGATTTCATCCTGTTTGGGGCAGCTGATGGTCAAAGTGTAGCTTCTTGGTGCATGTCACCCCCTATTGGTATTTCAGGCCAGCTTGATCCTTCTAGGACAAATCCAAAGAATTGCTTCTTCTCTGAATGATGAATATTTATGAAATTGATTTCAAAGATTCAACAGTTTGACAAAAGATGCAGACAAATTGCAGCCAATGGAAAATTAAGTCTTTTTAGACCAAAACCTTTTTTCTTAGAAAAGGTGTTGTAGCAGTTCATTCTTTTACAGTTTGTACCATGGGGATAAAACTCTTGTCAAAAATTTCTAAAAACCTAGTATCACCCTGACAAAGGAAGTGGTAATTATATAATTAAAATATCTATAGAAACAAATACTATTCTAATATGAAATCTATACATCAAACTTTTATGGGAAAACTCGACTTCATATGCCTCGTCTTCATCTGCTGAAAAAAGAGGAAGAAGAAGAGAAAAGAGAAGGAGAGGAAGAGGAAGAAGAAGAGAAAAAAGAAGAGAAAGAAGAGGAGGAGGAGGTGCAAGAGGAGGAGAAAGAAGAAAGAAAAAGGAAGAAAGAAGAATTTCAAGGGTCTAAATTGGCACTATGGCCCGGTGCGGTGGCTCATACCTGTAATCCCAGCACTTTGGGAGTCCGAGGCAGGCGGATCACCTAAGGTCAGGAGTTCGAGACCAGCCTGGCCAACATGGTGAAACCCTGTCATTACTAAACATCCAAAAATTACCCAGGCATGGTGGTAGGTGCCTGTAATCCTAGCTACTTGGGAGGCTGAGACAGGGACAATTGCTTGAACTGGGGGGGCAGAGGTTGCAGTGAACCAAGATTGCACCACTGCACTCCAACCTGGGGACAGAGCAAGAATAGTCTCTAAATAAATAAATAGATAGATAGATAAATAAATTGGCACTATACAACAGAAATTTCTGTGATGGTCAAAATGTTTTCTGTGCTGTTCAATATGGTAGCCAATGTGCCCATTGAGCATTTGAAATGTTGCTAATATGACTGGAGAACTAACTTTTTGTTGTTTTGAGATGGAGTCTCACTCTCTCACCCAGGCTGGAGTGCAGTGGCATGATCTCGACTCACTGCAACCTCCGCCTCCTGGGTTCAAGTGATTCTCCTGCCTCAGGCTCCCAAGTAGCTGGGACTACAGGTGTGCACCACCACACCCAGCTAATTTTTGTAATTTTAGTAGAGACGGGGTTTCACCATACTAGTCAGGATGGTCTCGATCTCCTGACCTCATGATCCACCCGCCTCATCCTCCCAAAGCACTGGGATTACAGGCGTGAGCCACCACGCCCAGCCGAGAACTTTTAAATCTTATTTAAAATTTAAAAGTCACAGGTGGCTAGTGGCTATCATATTGAACAGCACACAGCAAGTAGTTTTTGGTGAATATTTGTGGGTATACAGCAAAGAAGCTATCAGATAATAAAGTATATTTGTTTATATATATTTATTTAAAAAAATATATATATATATATATATATATATATATATATATTTGAGACAGGGTCTCACTCTGTCACTCAGGCTGGAGTGCAGTGGCATGGTCTTG
The DNA here is from genome assembly GCA_004027715.1 of Plecturocebus donacophilus. Classification (NCBI taxonomy): domain Eukaryota; kingdom Metazoa; phylum Chordata; class Mammalia; order Primates; family Pitheciidae; genus Plecturocebus; species Plecturocebus donacophilus. Next base: position 20,959 of record PVKP010016645.1, read on the forward strand.
GCCCACTGCAGCCTCAACTTCCCAAGCTCAGGTGATCCTCCCATCTTAGCCTCCTGAGTAGCTGGAACCACAGGTACGTGCCACCATGCCCAGCTAATTTTTTCTGTTTTTAGTAGAGACAGGGTTTTGCCCTCTTGCCCAAGCTGGTCTCAAACTCCTGAGCTCAAGCGATCCACGTGCCTTGGCCTTCCAAAGTGCTCGGATTACAGTGCTAGAATTACAAAAATTAGCCAGGTGTGGTGGTGCATGCCTGTAATCCCAGCTACTCAGGAGGCTGAGGCACAAAAATCACTTAAACCCAGGAGGCGGAGGTTGCAGTGAGCCAAGATCATGCCACTGCACTCCAGCCTAGTGACAGAGCAAGACTCTGTCTCAAAAAAAAAAAAAAAAAAAAAAAAAAAAAAAAAAAAAAAAAAAAAAAAAAAAAAAAAAAAAAAAAAAAAGAAAAAAACTCACTAGCAGACTAGCAGAAATGAGCTAGCAGCTACCTTCCAATTTATTAATATAGCATGGTACATAAGGGAGGGGGATTCCCTGATAGACAAGTGAAACGTCACTATAAGGCAAACATAAAAAATGCTCTTAAATGTATATATAATGCTCAACTTTATTTATTGAATTAGTGACGGCCAAGCAAGGCTATGCTGCCATAGTAACAAAACAACTAATACAGTCATTTGACACAATAAAATCTTATCACTCATGCAGTCTGATGGGGTTGAGCAGCTTTCTTCCATCTTGTATTAAAGCTCTGCTATCTGGATCACTGGCTTTCACAGTTGTGGGAAGTGCGGAGGAGGCATACCAACTATTGTTTGTCTTGGAGGGAAGTAATATGACCCCAACGTAAATGTATGAGAGGCCAGGAAACGTAGTTTAGTTGTTTTCAGGGGGAAAATAAGCTGTGGTATGCACGTAGCTTTGCCTCTGCCACACTCAGAATGCAAAATAAAAGTAGAGAACAATGTCAATTCCCCCAACGACTGGCAGATATTCCAAAATTTGATTACATGCATTCAAGAGGGTGTGGATAAACAAGTTCTCTCCTACTTTGCTGGTGGTAAATTGGTTCAGCCTTTATGGAAGACAATTTGGCAATATCTATAAAAAATTACATACATATGATTTTTAACTCTGCCATTCTACTTCTAAGAATTTATCCTACAGATGAATAAAGATGTATGTATACTTTTTTCTTTTGGTAATAGCAACAGATTGGAAGAAATTTAAATGTCCATCAATGGGGGCCATATCCAACAAATCATGGTATATCCACCTGATGGGATACCATGCAGTAACACGAAAAGAATGAAGTTCCAGCCAGGCGCGGTGGGAGGAACTTCCTGTAATCCCAGCCTGTGATCCCAGCACTTTGGGAGGCTGAAATGGGCTGATCACCTGAGGTCAGGAGTTCGAGACCAACCTGGCCAAGATGGTGAAACCCCGTCTCTACTGAAAATACAAAAATTAGCTGAGTGTGGTAGCAGGCACCTGTTATCTCAGCTACTCAGGAGGCTGAGGCAGGAGAATGGCTTGAACTTGGGAGGCAGAGGTTGCAGTGAGCCGAGATCGCACGTTGCACTCCAACCTCGGCTACAAGAGCGAAACTATGTCTCAAAAAAAAAAAAAATGAAGTTCTTTTTGAGCTGATAAAGAATAAGCACTGAGATACATAACTAAACCAAAAAATCAACAATGTGTATCATATCCTACCACTTGGAAAAAAATACATATGTAGGCCAGGAGCAGTGGCTCACACCTGTAATCCCAGCACTTTGGGAGTCAGAGGTAGGAGGATTGCTTGAGCCCAGGACTTTTGAGACCAACCTGAGCAACATGGTGAAACTGTCTTTACAAAAAATTCAAAAATTAGCCGGGCATGGTGGTGTGCATCTGTGGTCCAGCTACTTGAGAGGCCGAGGTGGGAGGATCGCTTAAGCCTAGGAGGTCAAGGCTATAAGGAGACAGTCTGAATTCAAAGCCTATAAACTTAAAAGTTTTCATTAGATAATAAATACATTAACATTAAACATTCAAAAGGTAAGTATAGGCTCTACAGTTTGAGACCAACCTGGACAACACAGTGAAATCCTGTCTGTACAAAGATAAAAAGTGGGCCGGGAGTGGTGGCTCATGCCTGTAATCCCAGCACTTTGGGAGGCCAAGGTGGGTGGATCACCTGAGGTCAGGAGTTTGAGACCAGCCTGACCAACATGGTGAAACCCCCATCTCTACTAAAAATACAAAAAGCCAGGCGTGGTGGCGGGTTCCTGTAATCCCAGCTACTTGGGAGGCTGGGTCAGGAGAATCGCTTAAACCTGGGAGGCAGAGGTTGCAGTGGGCTGATACCACACCATTGCACTCCAGCCTGGGTGACAAGAGCAAGACTGCCTCAAAAAAAAAAAAAAAAAAAAGCAAATGGGAACAGCTTGTGAGGTGGTCAGGGCATAGCTAGTAAAGTGACCATTAATACTGGAAGAAAGTTTTCCCATCCTAAAGGCATTAGGAAGTGTTTGGTGTATCTGAAGAACAGCAAGGAGCCTGGGGTGAGGACCGCAGTAGGACATAAAGTAACACATACAAAGTGGGAAGATCATGAAAGCTATTATAAGAACTTTTGATTTTTTTGCACAGGAGTACTATGATCAATTTACAGGATCCCTTGGCATACTGTGTGGAGGTAAAACCGTAGGGTAGCAAGGACAGGAACTAACTTTTCTTATAAGACAATGCTGACCTTTGGCTGGAGCCCTTTCTCTCCTCAGTTTAGCTATGTGTTTTTTTTTTTTTTTTTTAAATAGAGACAAGGTATCACTATGTTGCCCAGGCTGGCCTCAAAGAGATCCTCCAGCTTATCTTCCAAAGTGGTGAGATTACAGGCCTGAGTCACAGCACCCAGCTGAACGGTTTTAGATAAAAATTTAGGCTGGGTGTGGTGGCTCAGGCCTGTAATCCCAGCACTTTGGGAGGCCAAGGTGGGCAGACCATGAGGTCAGGAGTTTGAAACCAGCCTGGCCAAGACAGTGAAACCCCATCCGTACTAAAAATACAAAAACTAGCTGAGCATGGTGGTGCATGCCTGTAGTCCCAGCTACTTGGGAGGCTGAGGCAGGAGAATCACTTGAACCTAGGAGGCAAGGTTACTGTGAGTCAAGGTTGTGTCACTGCACTCCAGCCTTCAGAGCAAGACAGTCTCAAAAATAAAAAAACTTAAATTCATGCAATGATGAAAGAACTGAGAGAGTAAGCACATTTTATGCTACCTCAAATTATTTCTACAATCACATTTTGATCCCTTTTTGCTGGCTAGGTTTGCTTTAAAGTACATTAGCACTAGAAGATGACAAATAACAGAAGGTCCATTGGTTTGTTTTATAGACATTTATTCCTTTAGTTGAACCTCTACACAATCAAAATGTATTACTTAAGATCTTGAGAAGAAATTTAGTTCTCAAGAACTTTTATGAACTTGCTGAGTACCTCCTGGAAATCAATTAACTGAGCTTTTTGAAAACCCTAGAGAAGATATGAGAAAACGGGTTCAGAAAAACGAGCATTTAAATTAAGTCAGCAAAGTCAGAATTTAGAATTGGTCAATTCCTGGTCTACATTTTTTTTCTTGACACTCAAATTCACCCTGGAAAACAGTAGCCTAGTCTCCGGAAAGATATGATGCAAACAAAAATGCATTGTGGTAGTATTGCTTACAGCCAAAGCGGGCACACGAGTGATGGCCCAACTTTGTGGAATGCTATGGATTTTTAGAGTAGTTTGGCCAGGAACAAGAGAGTAACTGCAGAAAATACATACAGTTGGAAACTGTGCACTCGTATGACTTTTCCTTAAGCCTATGGGAGTGGACAGAGGGGGTAACACAAGTTATTTTTAAGACTGACTGGACGAAGAATGAGGCACTGCTAGCCAACTATTTTCCCCACCAATGTGAGTGAAGGGATTAATGATCACAAATTAGTGTTATGGTTAAGTATTTTAGCGTTGACTTCTAAGCTCACACTTTAGATATTTATCTAATGGTCACTGGCTGGCCAGCTTCCCACCCTAGCACTGATTACTAGCTTACCAACTTTGAGGCTAATAACTTTAACATTCAATTTCAAAACACACCAGTGTTATTTATACCATCACCAGTAACCAATGAATGCCATGAAGCCATGGCACTGAACCGGGAGCTTTCATCTTTTATGTGAACTTACAATGGTACTGTGGAGACTGAGGCAATTTTCTTCAGGCTAACCCAGATTTGTGCCCCTAATTTTCTAAATATAATCATGACAGTTAAGATGTCCTCCTCCCACCCTACAATTTCTAAAGCAAAGCCTAACTTAAAAAGCCTGTACCTGCCAAACTAAGAAACAATCCCAGCCACTTTAAACCAGCAGAGGATTGCCATCACCCCAATAAAGCTGCAGGTTTCATCACATGCACCAGACAAATCTACAGGGCTAGTTTCAGTACTCTTAAAGAGTTTATTTTAAACCTATTATACCACACAGTTTGTTTTATACACTGACATATAACTCCCTAATAAGATAAAGCAAAGACAAAAATGTTTATCTTATTAGAAACAAGATACACCGTCACGTATTGTCTTCAAACATTATTGCACTTTAACTTTCTTAATTTGACAAAGCATTCATGAAACAATCAGCAGACTAATTTTAACAGACAAAGAACACCTGTAAGCAGACATGACTGTCCTAAATTGTTTATTAGGTATGAATTTTACAAACTTTACTTATATTAGCGGTAACGGTGGAGCTGGAGAGTATTGCGCCTTCTCCAAGCTGCCCGGCGAGAACCACCAATAGTGTGGTGGAACTTATGGCCCTTTCCAAGGCCACGGCTCTTTCGGCCTGCAGATGTCAACCCACGCATCTCCCTGTGCTTGTGGACTGGTTTGGTGATCCACTGGGTGTCAGGATTTCTTCTGATAGCTTTATGGAATGGATCAATGAGAATAACCTCAAAAAATTTATATGTGGAATCTTCGCCAACCCAGTAAGAATTCAGGACTCTTAGAGCCCCACAGTGGCGTCCAGCTCGCTCCTAGAATAGGAAAAAAGGCCCACCGTCAGTCTCCCACATTGCCTATGGCAGCAAGTCAGAAAGAACTTTAATTCTCAACTCTAGTTCACCACCAGACTAGAGTCTTTTACTATGCAAATATTTACTAAGCATCTCTCCCCAGACTGTCTCCAGTAAACATAGAGATAAAGTAGACGTGCTGAAACATCACACATAAACATATACTGAAACACATCATTCCCTTATCACTCCATTCCCGACTAGGGCATGAATGTTAACATCTGGCTAACAAAATTTAGGGTTTGGGGATCTTATCTTTTTCCAATACAATTGAGAGCTCAGAAACGTTCAACTTTAACAATATTTAGTATGTATTTTAGGCTGTGCAGGCCACATTTGGTATCTTCTGGATATTCCTGACTCTTTAAGAAACAAACAAAAAAATGTTTAGCTAGTGCAGACAGTCCCTAGTTTGCCAGTGCTTACAACAGAGCATAGCTTAATTTACTAACCCGGCAGAAAACCTGCAACTGACTACATAAAATTAGCAACATAAATGCAGCTTCTACACAGCTGGGGAAATGTGTTCTAAGATAAAGTTTACTGTGCCTCAAAAGCTTAGGTTCCACAAGTACTTCTAGTTTATACATACACATTTGTAACAAAGATTTACAAGTCTTTAAAGCAATTACTCTTTACCAAGATTAGTAAAAATCACAAACCGTTTTATACATGAGACAGCTCACCTAAGCACCCTCAGAAAAGTTGCTTAGATCTGTCTCTCCCACCCTCTCCAAGCAGTATTCAATGTAACTGCTACTCAAAACCATTTACCTCTGCAACAGACTGAAGACTTCGAGCAAACTTGAGCTGGTTAACACCATGATGGACAGGCTTGCCGTAAGTTGCTCCCTTAGGAACTGGGCGTTTTCGGCCACCACGGCGAACACGAATTCTATATATAACGTAACCTACACACAAACACACACAAAATTAGTGACTTTATGGGAAGCCATATAAGGCTTAAGACTCAATGGCTTGTCACTAACACTGCACCAAAAATACTTATTCGAGTAAGCTAATGCTATCTAATGGGAAAAAAAAAACAAAACACATTCCAGTCTTTTTCAATTAATCACAGGAGGCACACTGTTGATTCTGCTTTAGTCTAAACTCATTGAAATTTGTAACCTTTGACACACCTGTCACTTTAGACAACAGTGCATCCAGTAACTGACCACTGTTGCTACCTCCATTCTGCCAAAGCCCTATGCGAAGAAAGACATCGGGGCGAGTGTCTTCCTAATAGCTGGTTTCCAGCTATTTCTCGAATACAATTTTATCCAAGCATCCACGCAGTCGATCACGTACCTTGCTTGGCCTTGTAGCCCAGTCGGCGCGCTTTATCAGGCCGGGTGGGGCGGGGAGCCCTGTGGAGAGCGGAGAGCTGGCGGTACTGCCAGCAGCGGACCCTCAGAAGAAAGCGCATGACATCAGACTGCTTCTTTCTCCATAGCTCCTGGATGTACTTGTATGCACCCATCTCGGCTTACCTGTGAAATCAGACTGGGCATTAAATATCATCCGCTTGAAGTACAGTAAAGACAACCCTACCCGTCCAACTTAGTTCCCCAACAAGCACAAGGACACTGAAGGGAATGAAAATGGCTCGGCACCAACCGCCGGGGACAGCTAGCCCAACCCCTACAGCAGCGCCCACTGAGCCGCGTTCAGTCACCTCCGCAACCGCGGCGCGGAGCGGCGCTCGGCACGTTTTCGTGGGGGGAATGAACAGAACTAGAGCAGAGCACCGAGGGGGCGGGTGGCTGCGGCAGGCGGCGTCCCCAAGGGGGACCTGCAAGGAGATGTCGCTGACACCACAGGGCAAGATACTGCTGCCGCCACGGAGGATTAACTCTCGAGGAAAATGCATCTATCCCACCCAACCAGCAGCCTCACTTAGGCTGCCTTGTTCCGGGCGCCCCATCCATCAACCCCACGCCTCCTCCAGGCTCCGGGCCCAGCTCGAATTCGCGCCGCCATCATATCTTCGCCCAACTCGCCCCGGGGGGCGCCTCTCCACCCTCTCGCTGTCCCGCATCCTGACCAACTCTTGCCAGATAGGAGGGAGACCTATCTCCGAGGACGCAGGGTCCCCGAGCCTGGATGGCTGAAGACGAAAATGATTAAAGGCGGATAGAAGAGCAGATCCCCAACGCAGCCTACCTGATGGCTGCCGCCAAACGGAAAGGAAAAAGCTGTAGTCCCACAATCCTTTTTGGGCTCCTCCCCCACCTCAGCCAATCTCTTTCCGGCGGAAAGCTGCGGCCTCCCAGAGCCTCATGGGACATGTAGTTCCGGCATCGCGCCTGGTGGGCGGAGTTTTGTCGAGTGGCGTGCAGCCGCTTCTGTTGACCCGCCCCCTACCCCGCAGGATTCGAGCCTGAGCGACCTGGGCGTCTCGAAGGGTCAGAGAGTCGTCTGCGAGGCCTCGGCTTGCAAGCGAGTGTCGGCTACGGTCCCTCAGCAAGAGGAAGCAAGTTGGGCTCCAGGCTCCAAAGCCGGTGGCCGCGGGCCGCGGTGGAGCTGCTGTCTTGGAGGTCGGAAGAGAGAACAGGTTTGTTTCACGCACCGCAGGCTCTCCCCCTGCGGAGTCTCTGCGGCTTTCTCCAAGCTGCGGTGTCCCTCCCTTGCCCCCGCATGACGGGCGGAGAAATCTGGGCCCCAGCGCTGCGCTGAGACCCCTCAACGCTTCCCCAGCCCCCTAAGGAGGTCTTCGCGGAGCCGGGGGCAACGCGGGTGGGGGCGCCCACTGCGTCCCTTCAGCTCCAGTCTGCGTGAAGCTCCCTCAGGCCCCAGCTCCCAGAGATTTTGTCCTAAAAAGGGTCACGGACTGGGTGGATTGCGGGCGGCTGGGCGCTTTTTCTGCATACGGATTTCGTCCCAAATTTGCTAACATCAGAACTACAGTTTTTCAGAAAAGCAAAATATTTATTTTCCAAAACCTAAACAGGTCTTGGCAGGTGTGAATGGTTTAGGGAAGAAACGCCGAGAAAATCCTGGCATTTTGCGTTGCGGTTTTTTTTTTAATCGGGAAATTGATTACTGGCTTATTTTGCTTCTCCAGAATATTTTCATTTTTGATATAGTCATGTGATTTTAATTTCCTCCCAGATTATGCTTTCAAATGTGGGAAAGGTTTAAGAGAATAGTATCTCTTAATCGTAGCGGTTTTGATTATCTTTTTTTCCTACATCATAGTTTTCTGTATTTTTAAATCACAGCCTTACCTTTTTAAGAGTCCCCATCTGGTTCATTGATTGATTCAACAAATATTATTAAGTGTCTAATACGTGCCAGGCATAGCTGCTGGGGATGCAGCAGCAAACGCAGAAATTTTGGCCTTCTTGGAAATGGGCAACAGGCAGAAGTAAGCTGTGTATTGGGTTTGATGGTAAATGCTAAGGAAAAACGCTAAAGGGAGGGAAGTGATGAGGGAGTGTTAGTGGGTGGGGGTTGCAATTTGGGATGGAATGTCCAGGTGAAGTCTTTTAGAGAAGGCAACATTTAAGATAGGACCTCAAGGGTAGGAGTCTGGGAGTAAGAGTGGGGGACTGATTCAGGCAGAGGGAAAAGTGCCAAGACTGGAACATGCAGATTAATAGAGGAACAGCAGGGAAGCTGTGTCGCGGGAAAACACAGTAGAGCAAAGTGGGAAATGACGTCAGAGCGGTGAAGTTTCTTGCATGGACTTTGGATTTCATTGGAAGATTTTGAGCAGAAGGATGACTTCATATGGCTTACATTTTTAAAAGATAACTTGGATTTCTCCTTTTGATGCTAAAAGGAAAGAGAAAAAAATGGAAGCAGAGAGACTACTTAGGAGATTGTATTAGTCTTCCATTGCTGCTGTAACAAATTGCAGAAACTTTGTTGGTTCATAACACAAATTTACCGTCTATAAGTCTGTAGATCAGACTAGGTCTGTAAATCTCACTAGGCTAAAATCAAGGTGTCAGAAGGGCTCTGTTCCTTCTGGAAGTTCTAGGGGAGAATACATTTATTTCCTTGGCTTTCCCACCTTATGAGGTCTGCCTGAATTCCTTGGCTCCTGACGGCTTCCTTCATCTTCACAGCCAGCAAAAGAGCATCTTCAAATCACACCCTCTGCCCTCTCCAGCACTCCTGTGTGTCTCTCATAAAGACACTTGTGATTGCAGTAGGACCACCTGGATAATTCAGAACAATCTCTTCATTTGGAAGTTCTTAATCACACCTGTGAAATTCTTGCATGAGTATATAAAGTAACATAGTCACAGGTTTGGGAGATTACAATGTCTTTGAGAGAGCAGGTGAGAGAACTTGGTGCCTCACTGAGCCCACTTCAGTAGTGATAAAAATGGTAAACAGTGCAGCCCTATATGTATTTCAAAGATGAGGATGACAGACTAAAAAGCTGAATGAGCTACTCTAGGCACACTGCCTATGGGGGTAGTCCTGCACAATAAAATATAAAAATAAAAGTTGGATGGATCATTTGCAAAATCGATTCTAGCAGTGTGCGTAATCACTGCTAATTTATCAATCAGGTTTGCAGTTTTGTTTCTCAATTTGTAGTTGCTCAGTTAGCAGATTTACAAGATATGGATTTGTGTTTCCAATGGATTTTGAGATTCCAGAGGACAAGGGGTGATTTCCATTTTTGCCACCTAGTTTGCCCCTGATGCCTGGCATGATGGTAAGCCCTCAGTAAATGTTTGGTAAATGAAAGAATGGTAAGCTAGAATTTGCATATTACATGTTATTTTGTGCAGTATTGTGTGCAAAACCTGTTGAGTATATTTTTATGTAGTAAATATATGGATAAGTAAAAGTATTCCACACCATACATAATGTTGACATAAGTAAGTGTACAGTGTAGGTGGCTTCTGCACGTGACAGTGTTTTTAGAGATTTATAACATGTCTTCTGTGATGTTAACAGTGTTTTGGTATTAAGATTTTTCTGGTTGCATCAGAAAGTTGGGTTTTACTTATAAAAATAGAATGACACACTTAGAACAGAAGCACTAACAGTTTTGGGGAGCTGTTTCTGATGGCTCTTCAAAGAGGATGTTGACAAAGCATTTCACAGGAATGGTTGAAGCCACATATTCTCTCTCTTTTTTTTTTTTTTGCCTCAAGTTGGAGAGAGGAAATTGTATTTATTGTCTAGCAACGTTGTTGATTGGCCTGGAAAGTAAAGCAATATGTATTTAAGACTGCACTGGCTCTTGCCTGTCAAGCACATTCTCTTAGTAATTTACATCAGATGAGGTTTAATAGGTCACAGATGGAAGTTTTTTGCCCAGTTTCTTAGGGTAGGGATGTGGCAAGTAGCTGTAACTACTGCTTTTTGTGTTCACCTCAGTGTTGATGTATTCTCTGGATAAGCAGTTTCTAATATCATAGTATCACACTGTTGAAAGAAGCCTAAAGGTCATCCATGTACTGCAGAGCCTTTCAAATTCTTGAAACCTAGATTTAATTAAGAGGCTTGGTTACCCCAGGATCAGTTCATGTGATTCAGTACCCATTCAGGGTACTGCAGACGACCACCTTTTTATATTTCGCAGGAAGTGGCGTACATTTATTGTGTTTGGGAAATAGGAAATAATTCTAAGTGCTTAACGAGCCACACTTTTAGTAGTTTTTATTTGAAAATCTGAAAATAAGCATGAGAACCACTTATTTGTAATGTGAGTTCCTGCTGTAGTGATCATATACAGAAAATAAAGTATTTTTGTATATGTGTCATTCAAAATGTTTATTATTTTTTAAAGAATTCTTACTTTGTAATTGATGGTAGCAAGTCACTAATCTGCTTTATGTGGTATTGTTTCCTATTTGGAAGGCAACCAGGAACCTAGAATATTTTAGCCCTGCTTTGATTAATCACACTTTTCATCTTTGTTTTCTTTTTGATAGTGTAAAATATTTAATGAAGTCTGTTCTATCTCTTTGCTTTCTTTCCAAAAAATTCTTAAAATCCTTAGCTAGTGTTTTGACCTACCTTTATTCAGTTACTTTTACTATTTGCTGATGATGAAGACTTATTTGGTAATATCAAAATGAGCTCCCCAATTTATTAATATACACACACAATACCAAACAATATGTAATTTTTTAACAAACCTTGTCTGTTAATCCTATTATCAACGAGTGATCAAAGTACAATTGTAGTGTACTACTTTTAAAGCAGATGTAATAAAATTACTTCCAAAGGAACTTAGGAAAACTTAATTTCTGAATTTCTCAGGTTTCTATTGGTATCAGATATTTCCAGTTTGCTATAGGCCCCAGCACTCATATTTGCCTCTTTTTTTTACAGAGGTTCTGTTTCAGTTAATCATTGGGTGTTTTTTTCTTGTAGCCACCTGTTTCACTCAGCTACAGTATGTTGCTGACCTTTTCAGTTTATATATCTATATAAATTCAAAGAGATAGAGTCCTGATGTGGTGCCCAGGCCAGTCTCGAACTCCTGGCTCAAGCAGTCCAGCCACCTTGGCCTTCCAAAGTGTAGAGATTACAGACGTGAGCCACCGCACCCAGCCTCTTTTGAGTGTTTTGAAGATTGGCATAATGTGTGGATTAAGGTGCATTTTTTCAATTGAGCAGGAAAGGGAGAGTAGTAAAAATTGATATTTACAAATTCCACTGAGGGTAAGATATTTTCAGAGAAATAGAAATAATAATAGAAAAATTAGGATTTAGATTCCACAGCAGCCCTTTCTGACAGAATCGTGCTGTGCTGTCATTTTCCCCACCCTCTAAGAGATTTATTTCTTTTTCAGACTCTTCTCATGTGCCTACATGGCAGTTTCCTTTAAATTTTAACTATTATTTTTAAAAAATCGTTTTAAGGAAAGATTCAGTGGTATCATAACTTACAAAGAAATCACTGTAGGCAGAGAGGAGAGTCCTTTGATAAGTGACATTAAATTAATCATAAATTCAGAGGTATCTGTAGAAAACCTTTTAAAATAGGCTGTTGCAGACGTAGAAAATACCATACATAGATGAGCAATGTCACATAATGCTCTGCACTTATAAATAAAGGCTGAGAATTTTTCTATTGCAGTTAGGTTGAAAATAGAAAGGGAAGTTCCCTAGAGAAGTGATTGTCATGGAAGCCAGGGGTAAAACTATTCTTGGAAGATTTAGAGTCTGAAGTATGCCACCCAGGAAGAAATGCTTGTGTCACATAAGTGATGGCTAGTTGTCTGTTGGTAAAGTGCAGTATACTACTCTGAAAGTAAATGCTATGTTATTACTGTGCTACAAAAATGGCAGTGTGAAAATTTTTTATATGAGATTAGTGTGGTGGGTGATTTGGGTCATTAAAAAATTGCAAACTAAGAAAATACAGTAGAGAAAACTTGAGGAAATTTATTTGTGGTGTAATATTTCCAGTGTTGATCAAAAAACAGTATTACTGTGCAACACACATGCATGCAAATGTAACTACTAGACTATCACCATTAAGATGTATTCTGCACTTTGGGAGGGTGAGGCAGGTGGATCACTTGAGGTTAGGAGTTTGAGACCAGCCTGGCCAACGTAGTGAAACTCCGTCTCTACTAAAAATACAAATATTAGCCAGGTATGGTGGCGTGCACCTGTAATCCCAGCTACTTGGGAGGCTGAGGCAGGAGAATCACTTGAACTCAGGAGGTGGAGGTTGCAGTGAGCCGAGACTGCGCCATTGCACTCCAGCCTAGACAACAACAACAACAACAACAAAAAATATATATATATATATTCTATAGCTGATGTGGTGAGCAGAGGAGGATCCCTTGAACGCAAGAGTTTCAGGCTGTAGTTTACTGTGATTATACCTGTGAATAGCCTCCAGCCTGGGCAACATAGCCAGACCTCGTCTCTAAAAAAACATGTGTGTTCTGTGTTGGGTTTTTGTTCTCACAGTCCAGTGAGCACATGAGTGCAGAAAGATACCCAGCATTCCTTTTGTCGGAATGCTTATTTGAAACTTTTGTGTGTGTGTGTGATGGAGTTTCACTCTGTTGCCCAGGCTGGAGTGCAGGGGTACCATCTCAGCTCACTGCAACCTCCACCTCCCAGATTCAAGTAATTCTCCTGCCTCAGCCTCCGGAGTAGTTAGGATTATTACAGGCGCCCACCACCACACTAGTTAATGTCTTGTACTTTTAGTAGAGACGGTTTCACCACATTGGCCAGGCTGGTCTTGAACTCCTGACCTCAAATGATCTGCCCACCTCAGGCTCCCGAAGTGCTGGGATTACAGCTGTGAGCCACCACACCGGGCCGTGAACTTTCTTGTTAGAGTTCTTTTTTTTTATTTTTTATTTTGAGGCGGAGTTTCATTCTTGTTGCCCAAGTTGGAGTGCAGTGGCATGATCTCAGCTCACTGCAACCTCCTACTCCCAGGTCAAGCGATTTTCCTGTCTCAGCCTCCCAAGTAGCTGAGATTACAGGTTCCTGCCACTACACCATGTTAGTGTAGTGTAATAGGACGGGGTTTCATCATGTTAGCCAGGCTGGTCTCAAGCTCCTGACCACAGGTGATCTACCCGCCTTGGCCTCCCAAAGTGCTGAGATTACATGCGTGAGCCACCATGCCTGGCGTTAGAGTTGTTTTTGATTGCAAGGAGTTGTGGTGTCCCTTTTAGCCTGATTAATAGCATGTTCGTTTCTAGGTAAGCAGAGAATTGGGGGAAATAAGGAGGTAGTGGGAGATGGCAAACAGCAATGTAGAAATTTGAATTTTTTGTCGAATTATTCTTGTATTTAATGATCCCTTTTTACTTTCTCCCTTGACTTCTGATACCTTGCGTTCTGGAAAGCAGCCTTGAGGAAAATTCAAGGAAATGTCGCTTAACCTTATTCTTTCTTAGTTATAAGTTGAGAGGCTAGGAGAGATTAATTTTCCTTTTCTTGCCAGTTTCAAGTACATGGCCAATTTTTCTAGTGTTGTCTGTTCTTCCTCAAAAAGAAGTGTGACTAAGAAAGCCCACGTGACAGCCAGGTGCAGCAGGTCATGCCTGTGGTTGTAGCACTTTGGGAGGCCAAGGCAGGTGGATCACTTGAGGTCAGGGGTGAGACCATCCTGGCCAACATAGTGAAACCCCATCTCTACTAAAAATATAAAAATTTAGCCGGGCATAGTGGCGGGTGCCTGTAATCCCAGCTGCTTGGGAGACTAAGGCAGGAGAATTGCTTGCACTCGGGAAGTGGAGGTTGAAGTGAGCAGAGCTCTTGTAACTGCACTTCAGCCTGAGTGACAGAACTAGACTCTGTCTCAAAAAAAAAAAAAAAAAGCCCATGTGACTACCAAAATCCAGTTTTTTCCTCTCCTGAGAAAAGACTGACATAAACTAATTAATGTTTGCTCAAAACATCATGCCCATTCTCTAAAAATTTTATCTTCATGCCTTCTTAAATTTTTACTTAAGTGTTTATTTTTCCAGGTAAACATTGATGAGTAGGCAGTCTCTTTCAAGGATTTAAGAGTCTGTTGGATTCCTGTAGACTTATATAGACTTATTCAGTATTGAAATATTCTTCATATAAAACGTATTTAGTCTTTTTGAACAAAGATGTATTCATATCCATGTAATTTTTTTTTTTGACAGCGTTTTGCTGTGTCACCCAGGCTGGAGTGCAGTGGTGCGATCTCAGCTCACTGCAACCTCCGCCTCCCGGGTTCAAGTGATTCTCCGGCGTCAGCTTCCCGAGTAGCTGGGATTACAGGCTCATGCCACCACGCCCAGCTAATTTTTGTATTTTTGGTAGAGACGGGGTTTCACCATGTTTGCCAGGCTGGTCCCGAACTCTTGACCTCAGATGATCCACCTGCCTGGCCTCCCAAAGTGCTGGGATTACAGGTGTGAGTTCACCTGGCCTGTATTCTTATATTTATCTACATTGTCTCTGTGAGATACATGAGAAACTGATAATGCTTATTGCTCTAAGGGACCAAATGGGAGACTGGGGAATGGGGTTTGGAAGGCTGTACTTTATTCTGTATCTTCTTTTCTATATTTGAAAATTTCCCCTGTGCATGTGTTACATATTAAATTGAAATATTGAAAGAAAAGGAACAGGTTGATTTCAACAGTATGCAATTTCTGTTCTCTCCACAGTGATATCCTGAGAGAATATGGGAAAGGGCTGCAAGGTTGTGGTTTGTGGATTGTTATCTGTGGGGAAAACTGCAATTTTGGAGCAGCTCCTTTATGGAAATCATACTATTGGTAAGATGCTTTTCTCTAGTTTGTCTCTAACTTCTGGGAGCTGTCAGAGGTCTTTTGTTGGTCATGATATACTAAAAATGGTTGATAGTACAAAAAGGGGAGGTATGATCTAGAGGGACCAAAAGATATTAAGAGGGAAGAAAAGAGGGAAAAAGTCTTGATGTTATTGAAATTCAAGAGTGCCTGCTGTAAGTTATAACAGGTAAGAAAAGAAATAGTGGCTAGGATAAAAGGCAGAAGAACATGAAAATAAAAAAAGAAAAGAAATGGCCAGTATGTATATATTCCTTTGTATATATGTGGTTTCCTGTGTATTTACGTAATGAATGGTAGTGTACGAATCATAGAATCACTGATTTAAGAAAACATGAGTTCCCACTGGGCATGGTGGCTCAGACCTGTAATCCCAGCACTTTGGGGGGCCTTGACAGGTGGATCACCTGAGGTCAGGAGTTCAAGACCAGCCTGGCCAACATGGTGAAACCCCATCTCTACTAAAAATACAAACATTAGCCAGGCATGGTAGCAGGCACCTATAATTCTGCTACTTGGGAGGCTGAGGCAAGAGAATCGCTTGAACCTGGGAGGTTGAGGTTGCAGAGAGCCAAGATGGTATCACTGCACTCCAGCCTGGGCTACAGAGCGAGACTCCGTCTCCAATTAGAAAAAAAAATTATAGCCTGGGCACGGTGGCTCATGCCTGTAATCCTAACACTTTGGGAGGTGGAGGCTGGTGGATCACAAGGTCAAGAGATTGAGACCATCCTGGCCGACATGGTGAAACCCCATCTCTACTAAAAATAGGAAAAATTAGCCAGGCATGATGGTGCATGCTTGTAGTCCCAGCTACTTGGGAGGCTGAAGCAGGAGAATCACTTAAAACTGGGAGGTGGAGGTTGCAGTGAGCCAAGATCGCACCATTGCACTCCAGCCTGGGTGACAGAGTGAGACTCCATCTCAAAAAAAAAAAAGAAAGAAAGAAAATGAACATGACTTTCCAGTGCTGCTGTATATAGGTTTTTAAAAATAGAAGAAACAGCCATTTGGTGAGTATGACTTAATTTTGTGAATTGGGCTAGCTCATTCATTTATTCATTCGCTGAATCAAATAATTATTAATTAATATTTGCTCTATGATACTTATGATCAGGTCTTGGGTTTCAGAAGTTAGACAGCATCTCTGGAGGTCACAGTTCAGTAAAGTAGATAGATATTACAGGTTAGAAGGAAATGACATTTGTGTTAGATAAGTAAATAGAGATCGTCAAAGCATTTATTTCTGGCAGGTAACTTAAAGCACACTTGTGTTTTTCTGAGACAGTCTCACTGTGTCCTTCAGGCTTGAGTGCAGTGGTGCAATCTCGGTTCACTGCAACCTCCGCCTCCAAGATTCAGCTGATTCTCCTGTCTCAGCCTCCCGAGTAGCTGGGACTACAGATGTGTGCCACCATGCCTGGCTAATTACTTTTTGAATTTTTTTTTTTTTAGTAGAGAGGGGGTTTCACCATGTTGGCCGGCTGGTCTTGAACCCCTGACCTCAAGTGATCCGCCTGCCTCAGCCTCCCAAAGTGCTGGAATTAGAGGCATAACCCACCACCCCTGGCCCACATTTGTTTTTCGTTAACCATTTTGATGAGCTTTGCTTCTCTTTTAGCTTTCTAAAGTAACATTTAATGATTGTGGTTAAATTCATATTTAGTGTTTATTATAATACCTATGTCAGTTCTCAAATTTTTTGGTTTCAGAATCCTTTTGCCCTGTGAAAACTTACTGAGGACCCCAAACAGCTTTAGTTTATGTAGGCTGTATCTTTCAACATTTACCGTATTGGAAATTAAAACTGTGGCCAGGTGTGGTAGTTCACACTTTTTTTTTTTTTTTTTTGGAAACGGAGTCTCTGCTCTGTAGCCCAGGCTGGAGTGCAGTGGCACGATCTCAGCTCACTGATACCTCTGCCTCTCGGGTCCTGGTTCAAGCAGTTCTCCTACCTCAGCCTCCCAAGTAGCTGGAATTACAGGCACGAGCCACCATGCCCAGCTAATTTTTGTACTTTTTAGTAGAGACGGGATTTCACCATGTTGACCTGTCTGGTCATGAACTCCTGACCTCATGATCCACCTGCCTCGGCCTCCCAGAGTGCTGGGATTACAGGCGTGAGCCACTGTGCCTGGCCAGTAGCTCACACTTTGGTAATCTCAGCAGTTTGGAAGGCCGAGGTGGGAAGATCACTTGTGCTCAGGAGTTTGAGACTAGCCTGAGACCTCATTTCCACTAAAAACAAGAACGCAACAAACCAAAAGACAGAAATTAGTCAGGTAGGCATGGTGGCACGAGCCTGTGGTCCCAGTAACTTGAGATGCTGGGGTGGAGAATCACATGGGAGGTTGAGGCTGCAGTGAGCCATGGTTGTACTACTGCACTCCAGCTTAGACTCCCTGTCTCAAAAAAGAAAAACAGGAAAATGGAGACATTTGTAAACTACTTAATTTTTTTAAATGATGCTAATAAACTCATATTCTAAAATAACTTTATGAAAAAAATTATATTTTCAAAATAGAAGGCTGGCATTGATTTACCTGTTTTTTTTTTTTTTTTAGACACAGTCTCACTCTGTCACCCAGGCTGGAGTGTAGTGGTGTCATCTCAGCTCACTGCAACCTGAGCAGTTGTCCTGCCTCAGCCTGCCGAGTAGCTGGGACTACAGGCACATGCCACCACACCCTGCTAATTTTTTTTTAATTTTATTAGAGATGGTGTTTCACCGTATTCCAGGCTGGTCTTGAACTCCTGAGCTCAGACAATCTGCCCACCTCGGCCTCACAAAGTGCTGGAATTGACAGGTGTGAGCCACCGCACCCAGCCATTGCTTTACTTTTTGAAAAATCCTTCTGATGTCCACCTTAATAGAAGGCAATTATCATGTCTATTAATACTTGCATTTGTAATCTATTGTGATGTGGTGTTTTAGTTGAAATATATGAAGAAGGCCAGGAGTGGTGGCTCATGTCTGTAATCCCAGCACTTTAGGAGGCTGAGGCAGGCAGATCACCTGAGGTTGGGAGTTCGAGACCAGCCTGACCAACATGGAGAAACCCCGTCTCTACTAAAAATACAAAAAATTAGCCAGGTGTGGTGGTGTGTGCCTGTAATCTCAGCTACTCTGGAGGCTGAGGGAGGAGAATCACTTGAACCTGGGAAGCAGAGGCTGCAGTGAGCTGAGATTGAGCCATTGCACTCTAGCCTGGGCAACAAGAGCAAAACTCCGTCTCAAACCAAAAAAAAAAAAAAAAAAAAGATATGAAGAAAATCCAGCCTCACACAGATGTGTAGTTGGAAAAGGTAGAAGGAATACTTTGATAGCCTTTTCAGATAATTATGGATATTTTTCTTTGGTATTTCACTAAAACTCAACAAGTGATGGTTATTTAAAAGTTATTGCAGTGTAGAATCTGTAATCATATTTGTGAACTTTTTGTACTTTGCTACATTAAAATCTCATTGATTGATCCTACACTTTAAATGGGTCTTTTACCCAAGCGGAATTTTTTTAGCATCATGAATGGTCATTTGGAAAATTTTGGTCTTCCATATCCCTTTTGTTAATATCACTACCAGTTTCATCAGTATTGGGAAGCTATCAAGTTCTGGATGATGGATACAATTCTCATTTTTGCTTGAAAGCTCAAATTTTATTGACAACAAATACTGTTACCATAGTTACTTTCCTTGAAATGATATAGACTTCCTTTATTTTTGAGAAAATGTTTGTCAAATATCATAAATACATAGTTTTTCTGTCATTCCTTTTTTTTAAAAATGACAGCTAGTTCAGCTTGCAATTCAAAACGCACAAGAGATTTTCCTTGAGACAGTTACCATAATTGTATACAGAAATGCTTTATGCATAGTTCCCATTTAATCCCATAGAATATTGAAAAGATACATACTCAGGGCTTGAGATTTGATAAAAGTAGTCATTTTTATTGCTTTATTAAGGACATTCTTAAGTAAAACTGGCTTTTTTTAACCACAAGCACAAGATGGTGAAGAATCTAATGGCAACTGTATCCTTAGTACCATTGACTTGATTTGCACTAAGATATGGGCAGTTTTACCTGCCATTGCTTTTGCACCATCAGTACAAATGTCAACACAGTGGAAAAGACAGATGCCTTAGTATTATTATGAATATAGTTTTGCCCATGTGGATCCCCTGAAAGGAGACCTCATGAGATCTCAGACCACAGTTGGAGAGCTGCTGGCATATGTCAATACAGTACAATTGACCCTTAAACAGTGCAGGGGTAAGGGGTGCTAACACCTCCCCCAGTCAGTTGAAAATCTGCATATAATCTTTGACTCCCCAGAAATTTACTAAGAGCTTACTGTTGACCAGAAGTCTTAAAGCTGATAACAAAAACAGTTGATTACCATGTTTTTGTATGTTGTATTATTATATACTGTACTCTTACATAAAGTAAGAGATAAAAAAAATGTTATTAAAATCATAAGAAGCCGGGTAAGGTGACTCATGCCTGTAATCCCAGGACTTTGGGAGGCTGAAGTGGGGGGAACACTTGAAGTCAGGAGTTCAAGACCAGCCTGGCCAACATGGTGAAACCCTGTCTCTACTAAAAAAAAAAAAAAAAATTAGATGGGCATGGTGGCATATGCTTGTAATCCCAGCTGCTTGGGAGGCTGAGACAGGAGAATCGCTTGAACCCAGGAGGCGGAGGTTGCAGTGAGCTGAGATTGTACCACTGCACTCTAGCCTGGGAGACAAAGCAAGACTCACTCAAAAAAAAAAAAAAACAACATAAGAAAAAATATGTTTCCTATTCAGTAACTGGAAGTGCATCGTAAAGGTCTTCATCCTCATGGTTTTTATGTTGAGTAGACTAAGGAGGAGAAGAGGGATTGGTCTTGCTGCATCAGGGGTGGCAGAGAAGGAAGAACATCCACATACCATGTGAAGTTCAAACCTCTGTTAAGGGTCAGCTGTATTCTCAGCTGAGCAGTATAGTATACTATGATTATTTTTTTGTTTTGTTTTCATGGAGGCTCATATTTACTTTGTTATTTCTTTAGTTTTGTT
>PVKP010016646.1:0-47717 GCA_004027715.1 Plecturocebus donacophilus
ACAGAACTGGACCGTCCCGGGTTCAGCTGTGCCCACTGCGAAACTCTCAACCGAGAGCGTTTCCAATTGCTGTTTTAGCCGAGCCTGATCACCTGGCTCGCTGTCTCAGAGCCTTTTGTTTTTTTAGCTGAATGGTCGGCTCCCAGGTGTTCCAGTCACCTGTTGAAAAGGCGCCGGGATCTGTGTGATTTCCCCTGCGGGGACACACTGCACAGGCTGAAACAGCGGCGCTGCGATTCGTAGCGCTTTTTTGCCTGGGAATCTCCTGGGCTGGCTCCCTGATTCAGTCCCCTTTTTAATCCGCCTTCCCGTAGCTCCACTCGCCAGTTAAAAGGGCACACAGACCAGTGTATTTTGTATGGAGAACCGCTGTGCCGGGGCGCCGGCAAAGCAGCCGCGCTGGCCCAAACAGCAGCGCCTGCCGAAACAGCCGCACTGGAGACCCGTGGCGCTGCTCCGCCTGGGGATCTCCTGGTCTGGGGGTAATAAAAATCCGTCTGGAAATGCGGCGTCCACTCACCCTCTGCACTTTCACTGGGAGCTGCAATCCTGAGCTGCTCCTATGCGGCCATCTTGAGTATTGCATTATTAGTGGTCTTCTTGAGCTCCATGGATAAACTAAAAAAAATCATATTTTATATTTCACAAGAAAATAAAATACAGCACATTGAAGAGAGTAATTTCAGATTTAAAGGAATGTGGGTCTAAGGAAAAAATGTAAGAAAAACAGCTGTGATTATCAATTCAATCCTAAAAAGGGTAATGAATTAATCAAGAAGATTAAACCATGGACATGGTTACTCAGTCTCACCTTCAGTCGGGAATCAGTCTAGAAATAAGGAAATCATATTCCTTGTCAGATGATATTGAAAAAGTTGTTTCAGCACAGAAGCCTACTGCATGCATTTCAAAATCATAAGGGTATTGTCATCTAATCTATAAACTTCTATAATCAAGTATGAAGATATGTAACCTTACACTTAATATTATAAATCATTATGTACAGTTGACATTAATTAAATTGATCTCTTTCTCAGTCTCGGAAAAGCAGACAATTTTATAGATTAGACAGTTAATCTGAAACACCCCACCCCTTATGTCATATGAAATAATTGATATATTCATTTATGAATAATGAAAAATTATAATTGTATCAGTTTCTTGTGGCTCCCATAGCAGACTTTATGGTTACAACAACAGAAATCTATTCCCTCACAGTTCTGGACTGCAAAAGTCTGAAATTAAGGTTTCAGTAGGGTTGTTTCTTTGGTGGAGGTTCAGAAACAGAATCCGTCTCATACTTCTCTCCTGGCACTTGCTGGTTTGGCAATCTTTGGTATTCCTTGGCTTATAGCAGCATTCTCTAATTGCTACTTCTGTTATTACATGGCATTCTTCCTGTATGTCTGTGAATCTGTGTCTTACTATTTTTTAGGTCTACAGTAACAGAGTCTCGCTTTGTCAGGCAGGCTGGAGTGCAGTGGCATGATCTTGGCTCACTGCAACCTCCATCTCCCGGGCTCAATCAATTCTCCTGCCTCAGTCTCCCGAGTAGCTCGGATTGCCGGTGTGTGCCACCACACCTGGCTAATTTTTTTTTATTTTTAGTAGAGACAGGGTTTCACCATGTTGATCAGGCTGGTCTCAACTTCTGATCTCGGCCTCCCAAAGTACTGAGATTATAGGTGCCTGGCCAACAAAAATCTTATGTTCAGATTAGACAAGTAACCTGAAGTCACACAGCTAATAATTACGAAGACTGGACTCAAGCCCAAATGTGTATTACTGCAAAATTTGTATTTTTGACCCCAACTAGAAACAGCTTTTTACTTATCCAGTCATTGACAATTTCCAGTGTAGCCCAAGGAAAGAGAATAGAGTATACTGAAATTAGAAGGTAATGTCAATTCAACCATTTAAACTTTACCTTGCCTAGCACTTCTTTTGCAATCATGTGGATTCAATTAATATATACTCAAATTGCTTTCATTCTAAAATATTAAAACCAGAAAATGGCATAGGGGTTAATAAGGACTTAATGAGTAAAACTTACCTTTGCAAGCCAACATCATGAAAGCTATTAGTCCAGAAACAGACTTTAAGCTCCATTAGTACAAGAGACTATGTCTAGGTGGTTTACCACCATCGCTTCAGGTTCTGGTACTGTATCATCAGGTCTTCCCCATACCAGCTAAACAGCTAACAGTCTGTGAGACCTCACTGGAGGCCAGATAATATAATAAATGCTTTTTTAACATTATTTCATCTCTATGTGAATGTTGTGAGGTCTATTATCTCCGTTTATGCATTAGGAAACAGAAAAAGTTAAGTCACATCCAAGGTAGTCATGTTTCTGAGTGGTTCCACAGGAATATCAAACCCTAGTTTAATAAATTACTTATCTTCACATTTTAGATAACAAAGAACAATGCACATTCACCAGCTGCCCGGACAAGCCACTAGCATCTATGTAATTAACTTCTTCCAGAATAGTTAGAAATCTTGCTTATAACAGTAATCACTGACAACTTGCTAGTATCATTACTGAGAGTGACATTAAGTAGAAAGCTAATGGCTCTTGATCTAGACTTGTCTCCTCAGAGCCATCAGCCCAGCAGGCAACCCGTGAAGGCCAGATACTATTCACATAAGCACTGTGAATTCGTAAGAGAATTACCAACCTAAAAAATATAACCAAAATTGTAGACTGTGCTTTATTAGAAAGGACACTTTTGAGAGTTATCAAGCAAACAAATCGTTTCAGCTTTACCATGTGTATGGCTTTCTGAGCAAACTGACTCCTCATACTTGGGGTGCATGCCTTAAAAAGGTTGTTTAAAAACAGAAATGCAAGAACAATTGGTCACATCAGTAATCCTGATGATTATGCAACAGATGGTAGCCTCTTAACATAGACAGACCAAACAGCATGGCACATGTCCCCCAGAACATCTTAAATGGAGCAGAACTAGCTACCACGAAGAGAGGCTGTGACGTTCCACAAGTGTGATCAGAGCAGCCTCCATTTCCAACACTTCACATCCAGTCCCTCACCCACACTTTCAGCTAAAAACACCATGCCGTCTACACTATGCTTAATGATGAACAAATCCTCTCTATTCCATAGAGCTACTGATTATATACATCCCCTCTAAGTATCACTGTATTTGTAGCTAGGAAATACATAATCATAATAAAATGTATTAAGTGCTTACTATGCACTTACTGCATTCTGTGCACAAAGTATTATTTACCGTGCTAAGAGTTGTACACTTATTATCCCACTCAGTCTTCAAAACAACAGTGATGTTGATATAATTATACTCCCATTTTACAGAAAAGCAAGGTGAAAGTGTCATTGGTTAAATTACTTGCACAGAATCAAACTCAAGTCTCCCTTACACTCCTTTGTTTGCTCTTAAGCATTACATTCTGCTGTATTTGTCAGGCAGAGATTACTCAGTAATAGGTAATTCTGGAGTCAGAGGAGTGGCCAAGAGCAAACTCTGCAACCTTGCCATCAAAGAACTCTACCATCAGACAGAGCTAGTGACGGCAAACAGTATTCAGCCCAGATGAAGAGACGGGAACGAAAAGATTGCTTCCAGAGGTGTTGGCCGTATCAATGCATGACACAAAGAAGGGTGAGGCTACCCAAAATTGCCAACAGAGGAAACCAAGGGGAAAAACATTATTATTGGGCCAATGGAAACAGAAACTGTAGACGAGTTGTAGCTGCATAATGTCAAGCCACTAGAGCGAGCAGAGAACGGGGCCAAAATCTCAAAATTCTTTCCCCACCCTACCCTCTTCTCTTTCTCCTCCCTTTTCCAGTATTTGCAGCACTTCTCATTGGCAGACCCAAACAAAAGGCATTCGGTGGCTCACACCTATAATCCCTGCAATCTGGGAGGCCAAAGAAGGTGGATCACTTGAGGTCAGGAGTTCAAGACCAGCTGGCCAACATGGTGAAACCCCATCTCTACTAAAAATACAAAAAAAAAAAAAAAATTAGCTGGGTGTGGTGGAAGGCACCTGCAATCCCAGCTACTCAGGAGGCTAAGGCACAATAATCACTTAAACCCAGGAGGTGGAGGTTTCCGTGAGCTGAGATCATGCCACTGCACTCCGGCCTATCCAACAGAGAGGGACTCAGGCTCAAAAAAAAAAAATTCAGTCATGGAGCCAAGAGGATATAGTCTTCAAGCCACAGTGTCAGACGGTGCTCTTACCTCTATGCTGAGATTTGATGTCAAGTTTGGATACCTAAACTAACCTGATATTCACAACACTTATCATTTCACAGTTTGTGGCCTTCATACTTTGACCTACTGTTATACACAGTTTCTTTCTCCTTAGATACACTCTATGTTAACCAGATGTCACAGATAAGCCTTATTTTATAAAAGCCAAAAATCACTTTGCAGTGGGACAAAATGAATAATGCCTTCAAAATGATACCCTATGGTCATCAAGCAGTGTCCTTCCCGATACCATTTTTCATGAAGTCCCTATTTCTAGTGTGGATAGGAAAAGTTCATTTGTTTTTCAAGTTCCAGAAAGCACAGTTATCTAGGTCTATGGAAATGATATATGGGATATAATGATGTAATCAGAGCCAAAAGATGCAGGCTACGTGGGAAGGAAGAGTTGTGTAAGAAAGTATGTGCTAGTGAAGGCTGACAGGCAGAAATGAGTTATAAGCAGACTAAAGAAAATGATGCTTATCATTTGAGATATGATCAAGAATGGGTCCCCGGATACTGCTGCAGACAGAGATAAGCCAAAATACAGTGACAAAGGAATGGTTTAAGAATCAATCTACCAAGATGCCAGTCAGTTAATATTTAAATCATGTTCCCGTTTTCAGGAGACTTAAAACTAGTTCAAATCAGTACTTACTCTTTTGCTTAGCATTTCTAACTTCTCAAATTAACAGAAGCAATGAATCAGTCCCTGGGACAGGTAGTCAATTGAGTAGTGTATTTGTAGAATATTCTCAACAGTGATAGATTAAGAAAAAATAATGTCACTATTTCATTGTGTGAGGGTTTTCTTTTTTAATCCTGAGAATGACCCTAAATAAGTTTTCACTGGTAAGCTGAGAAACAAGGGTGTATGAAGCAACAAAATTGGCTAAACAAAGCAAAGTAAATTGCTATTTGTAACGTTACTAATATTTCATTAGTCTAACACCTTTAGGATAACACTAAGAGCAAAGCACTGAAATTACACATGCCAATTTGGCCATTTTCTGTGATCCATTAGGCTTTCTTCAATAGAAAATTAATTATGTTGCCATTTCATAATTCTCTCCTGAAATATTTATGCAGGTGTCAAGAATACATTTGACACAATTTAGAGCCCCATAATGCCTTTAACTAAAACACTGAAAACAGGGTGCATAAATGAGGAACTGCCATAGATGGAAATGCATATAAATAAATGAAAGTGGCAACTTTTGAGAAACATAGCATTAAACATACTTGGGGGAACTTATAATAGGGCTTTTCCAAGAAAGTATTTTTTGATGCTTTTTGCCCATATTTTGATTTGCCTTTTTGATACTGAGATCTTTTTGGATAGATCATTCAAAGAAAAGATTTGAAGACTACGGTGCCCATGCTTTTTCCTGAGGTCCTATAGAAAATCTGCGGCAATGCAACTGATTGCTCCCACATCACATATTTATGCTTATTTATGCTTACGTTTCATCAACTATCGAGTAAATCATACCAATTTTTAATTTTCAAATTATCATTCACAATTTCATGTCTTTCCTTTTGGACTTGTATTCTGTTATAAAGCTCTGTATATTTCCAAGTCAAGACTGCTAAAAGGAAAAAAAAATCTTAGAAATGTGTTAGCTCTGCTCTAAAAATTATGTTTGAAATGTAGCATCATTTTCCAACTACAATTGTTCTGACATGTATGAGGACTGCCAGAAAAACGCCCCCCAATTTTATTGTTACACCCTCCTCAGATCTTTGTATTGACCAGGTCTAAAACAGAGTCCAAATCTTCTTTTAAAAATGCAAATTTTTCAACCCAATATTACTTTAAAAGGCATTGGCTAAAAATTGTGATGTCAGGTATGGAGAGTGTTTAATGTTTTATGAATCAGTGTGACCGGCAGTGTCTCATCACATCCTCACAGCAATGTGATCAGACAGCCAAGGCAGAGAGTATGATTCCATTTTGCAGTACAGGAAGCTGAGGTTTAAAGAGGTTAATGACTTGTCCATTTAATCAATGAGGTTGTAATGGAAAGAATACAAGACATAAACATGAAACATCTAATTTTGGTTTCTTGACTTCCTGGGAATATGAAGCTTAATTTAGAGAAGCAGAGGACTCTAATTACCCTGGCTTTCTTGGATCATGGAGAAACTCAACAGTGCAGCTCTAGCTATCTCTCTAGAGCCACGTAACAATGACCACCTCCACATCCCTAGGCCAAGCAAAGTAAGGAACCATTTCGGAACTGTACATCCCAGGAACTCAGCCATGAAGTCTGCAGTTAATTCCTTTGCTTTTTAAATCCACTTTTGGATTCTAGGGTAGAATTCTAAGTTTTTTAAGTTTTGTCTCTGGTTGGGCCATGGACTTACTAACTTATCGTGGAAATGAACTTGACCCCCCTGCTTAACTAGCCACAGGTAAACTGGGGTGTCATGAGAAAGAGCTCTCAGGAGTGGTACACAAGTTCTTTTGTAATTTCTACATTCCATCCATGTAGAGAAAAATGCTAAGTCAAATACTAATTAGTTTAAATGCCAGAAAATCTGAAGCAAGCAGGGTAGGTGGAGATAATAATCAATAATGACTTCTTCAAAAAATATATGGCATCAAATCTTTGTAACACTGGAAAATACATTTCAAAGATGGACACTAGTAAGTAGTCTTTCCACGGGGAATGTAAATGCATTAACAATGAAATAACTTCAGAGTTGCGCCCATTTTGTTGAAAAATAAAACCAAACTGCAAAACATTCCAAGAAAATGTTATCAGGCAAGATTTCAAAGGATATTTCAATTGCTCAAGTAAATGCTCCTTGCTTGCCTTGGCTGACCATTTCGGTTAGTCATTACCATCTCTATTATCTTCTTCATTCCAACAAGTTATTTATCCAATGAAACAATCTCTACTATACATCAGGTGAAAGTATTTTGTGTTTTGTCTCATTCTAGGTGGGCACAGTTATTTTAAAAAGCAATTTAATATGTGAAGAATAGAGTTCATTTCCAATAGGTTCTGAAGGTGTTACAGAAGCCCTCCACCAGCAATAGAGTGTGGATGATTTTGCTGCAGACCACAAGGAGTGATTTATGAATGATGCCTACAAAAAAGACCAGAGCTGTTCTCCCAATTAATCAAATTTCAAAGCTCAACAAAAGATGCCATTGTGGTCACTGGAAGCTCATTAGCTGAAAAGGACCCCTCCTTTTCAAATAGCCTTAAAAGAAAGCATATAATGAAAATAATCTATCAGCTAGGAAGTGATGAGGGCTATCTCTTAATGATACAATAAACCCAGTGATATGTTTAATATAAATAAAATCCACTCTAAATTTGCATTATTTGTGAAGGAGTTTTAATACAAGTTTGTAAAATAAGAAATGACCTTTCCTCACAAAGATACTAAAACTAAATAGCTGGGTTCTGCTGACTCTTCACCTCGTTACCAGTCCTGAGAAGTATTTTTTTCTTGCTCTCTGTTTTAAAAATTCGTTTCACATGTTGAAACAATGTAGGTAGTCTTTTTGGTATACTGTGTTTATCATAACAAAACCCACTCCATACCATTGTTGGTAAGCTGGGAGCTGTAACTCATTAATGAAGATGGCAGAAGAAATGCTACTGAGAAATATTCAGGAGAGCTATCCACACACCAAACATCAACTATGTCTCCACTTCTCACCTGGTTAAACACTGAACATTTTACTGCATACACATTTTCTTCTTTTAACCTTAGATACAATAAATGAATACGACATCATGATCTCAACCCAGAGAACACCAATGAAGAACACAGGGTCTCTTACTGATCATTACTAAACTACATCCAAAAGAGGTATCTCCAAAGTTTTTGATATGGAAAGGAGGTGTTGTGGTACAAATAACTTACATAAAAAGCAGCTCCCAGAGCTGTGAAGTGGCAATGAAGGGCTGAACAGCAAAGTGAGCTTCCTTGAAGACCACACTGATAGACTTCAGGAACATTACAATGATCATCCTCTCTTGGCTACTTTTAACAATGATGTCAGATAAGCTCAAACCTTCACTCTTCCTATCACACTGAGTAGCTCTTTGAGTAGAGCAAATAAAAGTAGCTTTGGAAATCTACAGGAATAAACTCAATCTCAAACTGTTCCTAGGCAATAACTGTATCTTTTGTGCTATGTTCTGTTATAATTAAACAATTCCCCACTGTCATCACATTGAACTACTATTCTCCTCTACACACAGGCCACTAAAGCCTTAGATTAACCATCCAGTAATGAGACAGCTTTGCCCTCCTATTGTTACGATTATTTTTAATATGTCAGATAAGATGAACCCATTACGATAATGTCTTATCTTGGACTTTCCCAAAAGAATTCATAGTGCTTCCAAATATATTACCTCAAAGCCTCCCCATATTCCTTTAGAAAAGATGGGTAGAGTTGCTGGCATTCCCAATTCACATCAGAGTAAATGGGGGTCTGGGATGCCTGGGGCTGATGCAACTATTTTGACAGCATTGCCTGAGTCAGTTCAATATAGACAGCATTTGAATTAAATCTTATCATCCAAATCAGATCTATATGACTGCTGTGGGTAACCCAAGAGTTCTTAATCCTGGTGAAGAGACACGTGCATGTGTCATTATCAGTTGTAAAGGGTGCTGTAAGATATTTGTTACTTATCAGAATTAAAAGGTTAGAAGGCGTAAGTGATTTTTCTCTTTTCATTAATTGTAGCAGCTTCAAATTTATCTCTTAAATGACCTTGTCACTCACCTAATATCTGATATCTCCTATAGAAAGAAAAGGTTAGTATTAAAGCTGGTCAAAAGGGAATTCACAGAATATACATAATGACTTATTAAAAGCAACTTTTATATGGGTGAAGACTAGAAAAAAGTTAAATCTTGAATTCAAACTTGTTAGACTAGATTTGTCTATTTATAAGACTAAAACAGCCCATTGTTCATGTGGTAAATCCCCAGCTTTATCACAATTTCTACTGATGACTTATCAATAATAGCATAGAATGTAAATGGACTAAACTATCCAGTCAAAAGACACAGTGGCTGAATGGATGAAAACACAAGATCCTATGATCTGTTTCCTACAAAAAATAATGATTACTTATAGAAATACACATAGACTGAAAGGGATAGAAAAAGATATTCTATGCCAATGAAAAGAGAAATGCAGGAGTAGCTATACTTTTTTCAGACAAAAGGGGTTACAAGATCAAAACTCTAAGAAGAGACAAAGTCATTATATAATGGAAAAAGGGTCAATCCAGTAACAGGGTATGTTTGTGTGTGTGTGTGTGTGTGTGTGTGTGTGTGTGTGTGTGTGTGTGTGTGTGTGTGTGTGTGTATATATATATATATATATATACACACTGACACTGGAGTATCCAAATAATATAAAGCAAGTATTATTACAGCTAAAAACAGACAGACGTCAACACAATAACAGCTGGAGACTTCAACACTCCACTTTCAGTGTTGGACACATCTCCTAGATAGAAATTCAAAAAAGAAACATCAGGCTTAGTCTGCACTGTAGAGCAAACTGACCTCAAAGATATTTATGGAACATTTCATCCAAAGGCTGTGGAATATATCTCCTACTAATCAGCACATAGATCATTCACAAGAACAGACCACATGTTAGGTCACAAAACATCTTAAAACTTTTTTTTTTTTTTTAAAGAAAGAAAGAAATTATCAAGCATATTCTCTGACCACAATGGAATAAACCTGGAAATCAACAAGAAATATTGGAAACTATTACAAACACATAAAAATTAAACAATATGCTCCTCAATGACCAAATAAAGAAATTAAGAAAATTTCAAAAATTCATGAAACAAATAATGAAAACACAGCATACCTAAGTTTATGCGATATGATAAAAGCAGTACTAAGAGGAAAAATTATATTTATAAGTGACTATATCAAAAAAACAAAAACTTCAAATAACCTAATGATGCATCTTCAAGACATACAAAAGAGCAAACCAATCCAAATTAGTGTAAGAAATAATAAAGATCAAAACAAATTTGGAACAAAAAAATCCGAAGGAAACAGTAAATTTTTTGAAAAAATAAAACTGACAAAACTTTAGCAAGCCTAACAAAGAAAAAAAAAGAAGATGACTCAAAATCAGAGATGGAAAAGGAGACATAGGAGATACAACAAATGATACTAGAAAAATTCAGTGGATTACTGGTGGCTACAAAAAGCAATCATGCCAATAAATTGGAAAATCTAGAGGAAATAAATTTCTAGACACAAACAACCTACCAAGATTGAACCATGAGGAAATACAAAACTTGAGCAAACCAGTAACAACAAAATTGATGTCATAATAAAGTATCTTCCAGTAACGAAACCCCTACAATGCAATGAGTTCACTCTTGAATTCTACAAAACCTTTTAATAACTTATACGAATCCTATTCAAACTATTCTGAAAAATAGAGGATGAGGGAATACTGCCAAAGTCATTCTATGAGACCAGTGTCATCCTGATACCAAAACCAGATACATACACACCAAAATAAGAAAATTATGGGCCAATATACCTAATGAATATTCATGCAAAAATTGTCAATGAAATACTAGCAAGCAGTATTCAACAATACAGTAAGAAGATCATTCATCATGACCAACTGAGACTTATCCCTGTGATACAAGGATTGTTCAACATGAACAAATCAATTAAGTGACACATCATATCAACAGAATAAAGGACAAAAACTATATGATTATTTCAACTGATTTTGAAAAGCATCTGATAAGATTCCACATCCCTTCATGATAAAAACCCTAAAAATCTTGGGTATAGAATATACATACTTCAAAATAATAAGAGCTATATATATACAACAGACCCACAGCTAGTATGACACTGAATGGGTAAAAACTGAAAACCTTTCCTCTAAAATCTGGAAAACAGGATGGTCACTTTCACCCCTGTTATCCAATATAGTACTAGAACTCATAGCTAGACCAATCAGATAAGAGAAAAAAATAAAAAGCATTCAAATTAAAAAGGAAGAAGTCAAATTATCCTTGTTTGCAGATGATATGATCTTCTATTTGGAAAAACCTCATCAGATAAGAGAAAAAAATAAAAAGCATTCAAATTAAAAAGGAAGAAGTCAAATTATCCTTGTTTGCAGATGATATGATCTTCTATTTGGAAAAATCTCAAAACTCCACCAAAAAAAAAAACGATTAGAACTGATAAGTTCAGTACTTTTGGAGCATATAAAACCAATACACAAAAACTAGCATTTTTATGCCAACAGTGAGTAATCTAAAGAAAGAATCAAAATAGTAATCCCATGTGTCATAGGCACAAAAAACATTAAATACCTAATAATTAATTGAAGAGAAAGATCTCTACAATGAAACCTATAAAATAATGATGAAAGAAATTAAAGAGGACATGAAAATATTCAAAAGATATTCCATGCTAATAAATCAGAAGAAGCAATATTGTTAAAATGTTTATATTACCCTAAGTAATCGATAGATTTAATGCAGTCCCTATGAAAATACCAGTGACATTCTTCACAGAAATACAAAGACATATTTTTATGTGGAATCACACAGAAAAAAACAAATACAGCCAAATCTATCCTGAGCATAAAGAACAAAACTGGAGGAATCACATTACCTGACTTCAAATTATAGTACAGACCTATAGTAAACAAAACAGAATGGTACTGACATAAACACAGATACAGAACAATTTAACAGAATAGAGAACTGAGAAACAAATCCGTACACCTACCGTGGATTCATTTTTGACAACGTTGCCAGGAACGTACACGAAGGAAGGACGGTCTCTTCAATAAATGGTGCTGGGAAACTGAATATCCATATTCACAAGAATGAAACTTGACCCTGACCTCTCACTACCTACAAAAATCAAATCAAAATGGATTAAACACTTACATCTAAGACCTCAAGTTATGAAACTGCCACAAGAAAACATTGGAGAAACTCTCCAGGACATTGATCTGGGCAAATATTTCTTGAGTAACATGCCACAAGCACAGGCAACCAAAGCAAAAGTGAACAAATGAAATCATATCAAGTTAAAATGCTTCTGCACAGCAAAGAAAACCGTTCGCAAAGTGGACAACCCACAGAACAGGAGAAAATATTTTCAAACTACTCATCTGACAAGGGATTAATAACTTGTAGTAACTTGAATATGTAAGTAGCTCAAACAAGTAAATAGAAAAAGAAATCTAATAATGCCAAGACAATCCTAAGCAGAAAAAAAAAAGCAAACCTAGAGGTATCAAGGTACCTCACTTCAAACTATACTGCAAGGCTATAGTAATTAAAACAGCATGGTACTGACACCGAAATAGAAATATAGACCTCATGGAAGAGAACAGAGGCCTCAGAAGTAACACCACACATCTATAACCATCTGATCTTTAATAAACCAGACAAAAACAAGCAATGGGGAAAGGATTCCCTATTTCATAAATGGTGTGGGAAAACTGCCTAGCTATATGCAGAAAGCTGAAACTGGATTCCTACCTTATACCTTACACAAAAATAAACTCCAGAAGTATTAAACATTTTAATGTAAGACCTAACACCATAAAAACCCTAGAAGAAAACCTAGGCAATACTATTCAGGACTTAGGCATGGGCAAGTACTTCATGACTGAAACACCAAAAGCAATGGCAACAAAAGGCAAAATATTCAAATGAAACCTAATTAAACTTCAGAGCACAGCA
Organism: Plecturocebus donacophilus; assembly: GCA_004027715.1. Taxonomy (NCBI): domain Eukaryota; kingdom Metazoa; phylum Chordata; class Mammalia; order Primates; family Pitheciidae; genus Plecturocebus; species Plecturocebus donacophilus. The sequence goes on from PVKP010016646.1 coordinate 12,992, forward strand.
AAAGAAACTGTCATTAGCATGAACTGGCAACCAAAAGAATGGGAAAATAATTTTGTAATCTATCCATCTGACAAAGGGCTAACATCCAGAATTTACAAAGAACTTAAATTTACTAAAAGAAAAAAAAAACAAACAACCCCATCGAAAAATGGGTGAAGGATATGAACAGACACTTCTCAAAAGACAACATTTACGTAGCCAACAAACATAAGAAAAAAAGCTTATTATCACTGGTCACTAGAGAAATGCAAATCAAAACCACATTGAGATACCATCTGATGCCAGTTAGAATGGTAATCATTAAAAAATCTGGAGACAACAGATGCTGGAGAGGTTGTGGAGAAATAGGAATGCTTTTACACTGTTGGTGGAAGTGTAAATTAGGTCAACTATTGTGGAAGACAGTGTGTTGACTCCTAAAGGATACAGAAACAGAAATACCGTTTGACCCAGCAATCCCATTACTGGATATATACCCAAAGGATTATAAATCATCCTATTTTAAAGACACATGCACACCTATGTTTACTGCGGCACTGTTCACAATAGCAAAGACTTGGAACCAACCCAAATGTCCATCAATGATAAACTGGATAAAGAAAATGTGGCACAGACACACCATGAAATACTATGCAGCCATAAAAAAAGGATGACTTCAAGTTCTTTGCAGGGATATGGATGAAGCTGGAAACCATCGTTCTTGGCAAACTGACAAGAACAGAAAACCAAATACCCAATGTTCTCACTTGTAAGTGGCTTTTGCACAATGAGAACACATGGACACAGGGAGGGGTACATCACACACCATGGCCTGTCAGGGGGATGAGGCAATAGGGGAGGAATACCAGGGGATGGGTGGATTGAGGACAGATAACATTAGCAGAAATACCTAATGTAGATGAGGTGATGGATGCAGCAAACCACCATGCCACATGTATACCTATGTAACAAACCTGCATATTCTGCTCATGTACCCCAGAACTTAAAGTGTATTTTAAAAATTTTAAAAAGAAAAAAATCTAACAGTGCAATTTAAAAACAGGCAACATATTTGTACAGACGTTTCTCAGAAGACAACATACAAATAGCAAACAAGAATATAAAAGGTTGTTCAACATCATTAATCATCAGAGAAATACCAATCAAAGTTACAGTAAGATGTCATCTCACCCCAATTAAAATGGCTTTTATCTAAAAGCTAGGCAACAAATGCTAGAGAGGATATGGAGAAAAGGGAACCCTTGTACGCTGTTGATGGGAATGCAAATTAGTAAAACTACTAGGGAGAACAGTTTGGAGGTTCTTCAGAAAACTAAAATCAGAGCTACCATAGGCTGCAGCAATCTCACTGCTGGGTATATACCCAAAAGAAGGGACATCAGTGTAGCAAAGAGACGTCTGCACTTTCATGTTTGCTGCAGCACTGTTCACAAGAGTCAAGATCTGGAAGGAAACTAGGTGTCCATCAGCCAATGTGTGGGAAAACAATGTGATGCTTATACCCAAATAGACCACTATTCAGCCAGAAAAAAGAATGACATCTTGTCATCTGCAGCAACATGGATGGAACAGGAGGTCATTAAGTGAAGTGATATAAGCCAGGTAGAGAAAGACCAACATCAAACTTCACATGTTCTCACTTATTTGTGGAATGCAAAAATCAAAACAATTAAACTCTTGGACATAAGGAGTAGAAGGAGGGTTACCAGAGGCTGGGAAGGGTAGAGGGGTTTGCAGGTAAGTGGAAATGGTTAATAGGTCCAAAAAACTCGTTCAAACCCATTAATAGTATCTATTATTTGATAGCACAACAGTGTAACTGTGGTCAAAACAATTTAATTGTACATTTTAAAATAACTAAAAGAACATAATTGGATTGTTTGTGTCACAAAGGATAAATGCTTGAGGGGATGGACACCCCACTTTCCATGATATGATTATTAGGCATTGCATGTCTGTATCAAAATCTCTTGTACCCCATATATATACTATGTACCCACAAAAATTAAAAGTAAAAATTTACAAAATACAGCTGATATGAATAAAGCTAAATATAAATCTTGCCTATGAGACATGGATTCACTAATGTTCACTATTTCTATGCCAATAAGACTGTTCTCTCAAAATGATAAGTGCTAGCTCATTTACCTATCTAGAGTTTATACATGTTAAAAATCAGAAATTTCACCCGTTTTATCAGTGATACTTTCTAAATGTATAAAGAAAAGCACTGAAGTGGGGAAGCAATTGTACAGCAAACACAGCTTTATAAAACCAAATCAAGTAACCGGAATGGGCAATGTTCCTCTGAGTGGGATTTCTTCTTATCCACAACCCCCAGTTACAGTAGCACCACAAATTGCTCCTTCAAAAAGTAATAATGCCAAGACAAAAATTATTTCATTTGGGCCTAAAATCTATTGGGGACCTTCAGGGGTGTAGATGCTGTAGCCTGCAGCAGACAAGGTAAGAAATACCTCAATAAAGATGCACTCAAAAGACTGTTTCCCCTTTCACTGTTATTATATACGAAGTAGTATAATCCTTTATTATCTAAAATTATCTTAGAAAATTTTTGTAATATGCACAGGCAGACGCATACAGACAGATGATCTCTTTTTCAGACAAATGCCATAGAGACGTTTATCAAAATAGTTACCCTTTTCCTCACATTCTGAAGGCAAGAGAATAGATGTGGTATGAGACAGACCTCCAACCCCAGGTCCTTCATTGACTGCCCAAGTGACCCAGCAGGGTGATTAATCTCTCCTGACCTCAGCTGTTTTCTAATTCGTATGCATAATATGCAAAACAGTGAGTTTTTGCAAGGATTAAATATGATTAAGTGAAACTGGCTAATGTACTGCTTAATACAGAATTAGCTCTCAGTAAATATAGTATTTTTTGAATTTCTCTATTAATATTAACCAACCTTGAGTGTCAGCTGTTACTGCATATATATATATAGCCTGTTCTTGCATTTCAGAAGAGTAAAATAGCATTTTTTCTCCAATACACATATTTTGCAATCAATACTAAACTAAGAATTTTTAATTACAAGTTTTTTTCCTTGCTACATGAACTTGAAATGGCCTGAGGGGGCGGATAATTTCCATTGAGCCAGAGCTCACCTAAAACTTCAAGATTTATTTGTTATCAGTAAGGCTATGTCTGTTCGACAGTATACAGGCAGAGTAAAGAGAAGAAAGGACATAAGAGAAAGGGAGGAGATAAAAGGTGAGAGTGGGAGAAATAAGAAAAGGAGACAGGAGCTCAGAAAAGGAAAAGAGTAAGAAAAGACAAAAGATGATTTGTTATGTAGAAAAAATGTGAACATCTTCTTTTACTCAAAAAATGTCAAGATTACCTATTAAAAACATTGTTTCTGATATATTAGTCACCAAACTCTAAAACTAAAAAGCTACTTTGTTCCTTTAGAAAATGACAGGCAATGCATTAGGATCTGTCCATCTTGAAAAGACCTAGTAGTACTTAGAAACAACATGACCATAGAACATAGAATTGTAAATATCTCACTATGGTTATTTAGTATACAGAAATTTAAAATCATGATCTTGTGTGGACATGATCATGAAAAGAAGGAAATCAGGTAGCACCCAGATACATAAAGGAAGTTCTTAAACACCTACAAAGAGACTTAGCCTCCCACACAATAATAGTGAGAGACTTTAACACCCCATTGTCAATATTAGACAGATCAATGAGACAAAAAATTATCAAGGATATTCAGGACTTGAACTCAGATCTGGACCAATGGAGCTAATAGACATCTACACAACTCTTTACCCCAAATGCACAGAACATACATTCTCAGCAACACATCACACCTATTCCAAAACTGTCCACATAATTGGAAGTAAAACAATCCTCAGTAAATGCAAAAGAACAAAAATTCTAACAGTCTCTCAGACCATAGTGCAATCAAATTAGAACTCAGGATTAAGAATCTCACTCAAAACCACACACATACATGGAAACAGAACAATCTGCTCCTGAATTGACAACTGGATAAATAATGATAAGAAAACATAAAGATGTTCTCTGAAACCAGTAAGAACAAAGACACAATGTACCAAAATCTCTGGGACACATTTAAAGCAGTGAGTAGAGAGAAATTTATAGCACTAAATGCCAACAAGAGAAAGGAGGAAACATATAAAACTGATACCCTAACATCACAATTAAAAGAACTAGAAAAGCAAGAGCAAACAAATTCAAATACTAGCAGAAGACAAGAAATAACTCAGAACAGAGCAGAATTGATGTAAACAGTCACACAAAAAACCGTTCAAAAAAAAAAAAATCAATGAATCCAGGAGATGGTTTTTTGAAAAAAATCAAAAACAGACCATTAGCCAGACTAATAAAAAGAATTAAATAGATGCAATAAAAGATGATAAAGGAGATATTACGACGGATCCAACAGAAATAAAAACTACCAACAGAATACTGTCAACACCTCTATTCAAATAAACCAGAAAATATAGAATAAATTGTTAAATTCCTAAACACTTACACCCTCCCAAGACTAAACCTGGGAGAAGTTGAATCGCTGAATAGACCAATAACAAAGTCTGAGGTTGAGGTAGCAATTAATAGCCTACCAAGCAAAAAAGCCCAGGACCAGACAAATTCACAGCTGAATTCTACCAGAGATAGAAAGAGGAGCTGTTACCATTCCTTCTCAAACTATTCCAAGTAATAGAAAAAAAGAGAATCAAACCTAACTCATTTCATGAGACCAACATCATCCTGATACCAAAACCTGGCAGAGATGCAACTAAAAAACAAAATTTCAGGCCAATATCCATGATGAACACTGATGAAAACACCCTCAATAAAATACTGGCAAATTGAAACCAATAGCACTTCAAAAAACTTATCCATCATGATCAGGTCAGCTTTATCCCCAGTATGCAAGGCTGGTTCAACATATGCAAATCAATAAAAGTAATCCATCACATAAACAAAACCAAAGACAAAAACCATATGATTATCTCAATAGATGCAAAGAAGAACTTCCTCAAAATTCAACAGCCCTTCATGCTACAAAACTCCCAGTACACTAGGTATCGGCAGAACATATCTTAAAATAATAAGTGCTATTTCTGACAAACTCACAGTGAATACCATACTGAATGGGCAAAACCTGGAAGCACTCCCTTTGAAAATTGGCACAAGACAAGAATGCCCTCTCTCACCACTCCTATTCAACATAGTATTAGAAGTTTTGGCCAGAGCAATCAGGCAACAAAAAGAAATAAATGGTATTCAATTAGGAAAATAGTAAGTCAAATTGTCTCTATTTGCAGACAACATGATTGCATATTTAGAAGACCCCATTGTATCACCCCTAAATCTCCTTAAGTGGATAAGCAACTTCAGAAAAGTTCCCAAATACACAATCAATGTGCAAAAATCACAAGCATTCCTATATACCAATAACAGAGAGCCAAATCATGAGTGAACTCCCATTCACAATTGCTACAAAGAGAATAAAATACCTAGCAATACAACTCACAAGACATGTGAAGGACCCCTTCAAGGAAAACTACAAGGCACTACTCAAGGAAATAAGAGAGGACACAACAGATGGAGAAACATTCCATGCTCATCATTAGAAAGAATCAGTATCATGAAAATGGCCATACTGCCCAAAGTAATTTACAGATTCAATGCTATCCCCATCAAGCTACCATTGACTTTCTTCACAGAAATGGGAGGAAAAAAGCACCTTAAATTTCCTATGGAATCAAAAAGAGCCCGCATAGCCAAGACAATCCTAAGCAAACAAAAAAAAAGCCAACAAAGTGGAGGCATCACACTACCTGACTTCAAATCATACTACAAGGCTACAGTAATCAAAACAGCATGGTACTGGTACCAAAGCAGAGATGTAGACCCAATGGAAAGAACAGAAGCCTCAGAAGTCAGACCACACATCAACAACCATCTGATCTTTCACAATCCAGACAAAAACAAGGAACAGAAGCAATGGGGAAAGGATTCCCAATTTCATAAATGGTGTTGGGAAAATTGGCTAGCCATATGCAGAAGCTGAAACTGGACCCCTTCCTTACACCTTACACAAAAATTAACTCCAGATGGATTAAAGATTTAAACAGAAGACTTAACATCATAAAAACCCTAGAGGAACACCTAGGCAATACCATTCAGGACATAGGCATAGGCAAGGACTTTATGACTAGAACACCAAAAGCAATGGCAACAAAAGCCAAAATAGACAAATGAAATCTAATTAAACTTAAGAACTTCTGCACATCAAAAGAAACTGTTGTTACAGTGAACAGGCGACCAATAGAATAGGAAAAAAAAATGTTTGTAATCTACCCATCTGACAAAGGGCTAATATTTGGAATCTGTAAGAAACTTAAATTTACAAGGAAAAAAATAACCCCTTCAAAGAGTAGGTGAAGAAAACAACCCCTTCAAAAAGTAAGTGAAGACACTCTCAAAAGACGACATTTATGCAGCCAACAAACATGCGAAAAAAAAAAGCTCAACATCACTGGTCATTAGAAAAATACAAATCAGAACCACATTTAGATACCATTTCATGCCAGTTAGAATGGCAATCATTAAAAAATCAGGAGACAACAGATGCTGGAGAGGATGTGGTAAAGTAGGAATGCTTTTTACACTGTTGATGGGAATGTAAATTCTTTCAAACATTGTGGAAGACAGTGTGGTGATTCTTCAAGGATCCAGCAGTAGAAACGCCATTTGACCCAGCATTCCCATTACTGTGTATATATCCAAAAAATCGTTAAACATTCTATTATAAAGATATATGGACACTCATGTTTATTGTGGCACTGTTCACAATAGCAAAGACTTGGAACCAACCCAAATGCCCATCAATGATAGACTGGATAAACAAAACGTGGCATATATACACCATGAAATACTATGCAGCCATGAAAAAGAATGAGTTCAAGTCCTTTGCAGGGACACGGATGAAGCTGGAAACCATCATTCTCAGCAAATTGACACAAGAACAGAAAACCGAACACCGCATATTCTCACTCATAAATGGGTTTTGAACAATGAGAACACATGGACACAGGGAGGGGAACATCACACACCAGGGGGCCTGTTGGGGGCTTAGAGCCTAGGGGAGGGATAGCATTAGGAGAAATACCTAACGTAGATGACGGGGCAATGGATGCAGCAAACCACCATGGTACGTGGATACCTATGTAACAAATCTGCACATTCTGCACATGTAACCCAGAGCTTAAAGTATAATTTAAAAAAAAAAAAGAAAAATCAGCTAACATAGAACCAAGATGCCAAATAACTGTGAATTTAAACAAATCATTTAAACTGTCTGGCACTTAATTTATCACGGAAAAATTGGAGAATAATATTCTTCCTACCCAGAGAGCATTACATTTGTAGAAAAAAAAGAATGTATTATTGTTGTTTTGACAATCAAGTAAATACAGTATTACATTATTAGCATTACATGGAATATTCATATTCACTGTAAATTGCTATACAAAATATCACTTCTGTGGTATTACACATAGGGTAACTGTAAAACATATATATGTATTATACAGTTACATGTAACATAATTATATACATATATATCATTGTGCTATGTGTATATAGAGAATATTTAATTGTGTATATATAAACACAAACACATAATTGTGTATCTTTCTTTACAGTGTTATATGTTAAAATTCAGTAAATTATGAGGCATTTATGTTCCCAGATACAAAAATTTAGTATTTCAATAATGCTGTATTTGAATGTAAAATTATTGTAAGATTATATTGAAACCACCTTTGCAAAAATTATGGCAGTGAGGAAAGTCTAGTATGGATGACTCCATCTTTCCTCTACCCTCATAAGCTGGCTGTCCTCACACATTCCTGGGCATACGCTTACTTAACTATAGGAGGAATTTAATTTATAGTTGAGCTTTGAGGCAAGGATGGTAAAAGTCCCTCCCTAAAACTGACACCTTCTTTGAGGAGTGAAATCGCTTTTTTAAGACTAATGAAAGGCCATAGTTAAGGACTTTGGGAGGGGCATGAATTCTAAGATGTAGGCATAAATGATAATCAGTCATTGTTCCCTATCTTACTTTTCTATAATTTCTTACTGCTCAGGAGTCATGTAGCCAGAGGTCATAAGATATGTAACTTCTCCAATTGTTCCCATGAATAATATTACTATTGTCAAAACCTAAGATCAGTCTTTGAGATATTCTTCAGACTTTTGCACTTGGGCAGACCAACTGATGCCACCTGGATCCATGTCTCATCCTAAGCAAATGACAATCATTTCTGTGACTGCCACCCCCAAAAAAACTTACTTAGCACATAAAGTCAGTTTGGACACACATATGATTTTAACCCCAACCAATCAGCAGAACTCATTCCCTAGCCCTAATTGCCTACCAAATAATCCTTAAAATTCTAGCCCCTGAGCTCTTGGGGAGGTGGATTTCAAAAAAATACCTCATTCTTCTACTTGGCTGCCTTGTGATAATTAAATTCTCCCTTTGCAGCAATAGCACTGTCTCGGCCAACTGGCTATCTGTGTAGAAGGCAAGAAGAACCAGCAGGGCTATAAGAATAGTTCAAAGGAAATTTTAGCAAATACATATTTTAGATACATATATGTATCTCCACCAGTAACCAAGTAAGCGCGAATTAACATAAAATACCATAAAGATTATAAGGTTTTTAGATATGGGTACACAAGGTATAAGGCAAGTTTTTCAATGTGGACCTCTGATTAGGATTAAGCTATGGTTTACAAGTACACCATTCTTACCTGTAAAACCAACAAAGTTAAATATATATAAACAGGCATTGCAATACACATATGGCCTTGTTTCAACAAATGTGTACTTCCCCTGCAACTAGTAATAATATAACTTGGTATAAAAGTATATGATTTATTTGACAATGTTTATCACATACTTTTGTTGCCTGAAAATGGAAATAGCTAGCAATGTATCTAGCAGAGTAAATTACATGTTAAAGTAATGCCCAACCATGGAATGGCATTTTACAAAACATGTTTTTCTGTTTTAAATATTAATGTTTAAATAAAAATATAAATGAAATAATTGATGCCATATGTTTTTATTGTAGATGACATTAGAGGCTCAGAAAGAGGTTCAATCAGCTGGGCATGGTGGCTCATGCCTCTAATCCCAGCATTTTGGGAGGCCGAGGCAGGCAGGTCAGTCACTTCAGGTCAGGAGTTTGAGACTAACCCGATTAACGTGGTAAAAACCCATCTCTACTAAAAATACAAAAATTAGCTGGGCGTGGTCGCACATGCCTGTAATCCCAGCTACTCAGCTGGCTGAGGCAGGAGAATCCCTTGAACCCAGGAGGCCCAAGTTGCAGTGAACCGAGATCAAGCCACTGCACTCCAGCCTGGGCAACAAGAGAGAAACTCCATCTTAAGAACAAAAATAGTTTCAGTATGTCTGACACCATGTGGCTAAAAAGTCAGAAAAATAAGACAAATACCAAACCTGTAACTCTAGTGGTGGTCCTCTTTCCCATTAGATAAGTCTCAATAATAGCTATATAAATTAACAGAAAATGAATTTTAACACATCTGTTATGTGCAAACTGACTCTTTAGTTCAGCTTTGTTTGTTCTTTTTATAATTTTTTGACCTATATTTCACAACTAAACATTATTATACTATGTGTTTTCCAGGGCTGCCAAACCAAAGGCCTGTACTACAGGCTGGGTGGCTTCAACAACAGAAATGCATTTCCACCCCGTTCTGGAGGCAGGAGTCTAACCTCAGGTGTCAGCAGGGTTGTGTCTTGATGCCTCCTTTCTTGGCTGGTAGATGGCTATTGTGTCTTCAGATGGCTTCACTCTGTCTGTGCCCAAATTTCCTCTTCTTTTAAGAACACCAGTCATACTGGATTAAAGTCCAGCCAAATTTCCTCATTTTAACTTAGTTACCTCTTAAAAGATCCTATCTCCAAATACAGCTGCATTCTTAAGTACTGAGGAGATTAGAATGAATTATGTCTTTCCTGCCTCAGCCCTTGATTTCAACATATGAATCAAGGGCTAAGGCAAGGAAGACATAATTCAGCCCATAATACACTGCATGAATGTATTTACTGAAACCATTTAGTAGACTACTGTTGAATACCTACATGTGTAAGGCTCTGCAGATGGAGGACATGGCTGCTGAATCTGAGGACTTATAGTCTGATGGGGGAGACAGAAGGCAACCCAAGAGTGATTATACCAGGAGGTACCCTCAGGGTACAAAGAGAATGCTGTGGGCACAGCCAGGACCATCAAGTTTGGTCCAGGGGCAAGTTATGGAAGATAATTTGGAGAAGATGAATGAGCTGCATTCTTAAACATAAAGAACACTTAGCTTCTTGTAAGTGTTTATACCAATTAGTTTAAAATACATTGAGCACAGTGTCCTCATAGGATATTTACAAGAGAGAATGCTGGAGAGGCAGGCAGGGGTCATATATACTGTAACTGTTAAAGTAGTTGAACTTTTTCCCCAAAGATTTAGGAAGCCAGTGAAGATCCTTAAGCAGGGGTAATAATGTAACACATGCATTTGAGGGAAAAAAATCACTTAAGATAATAAGATAAATGACTGAGTTGGAGGCATACAGCCAACCGGAACAGAGAGCACTCTTAAGAGTCAATGGCAATAGCACGTGTAAGGAATGATAAGGGTCAGCATTAAGTCAACAGTGTCGAAACAGCACCCTTAGTGATTCCACTGTTGGCTCATGTTAATTAAAATTATCAATGACTTTACAAATATGTGAGTCAATATGAGAATGCACTAAAAACACCATTTTCATATACAATTGATATACACTCAGAAAAGAGAAAAGTTTAGAATTCTGACCATAGAACAGTATGTCAGCGAAAACAGTGCCTTACGTAACCAGACTAAGACAAAATATAGTATGGTGCTAGCCCTAGTCATACACATTGCTCCATTCTGTAAGGGATTTCTTTGTAGAACAAACTCAATGATGCAGTTCATACCATCAGTGCGAGTAAACAAATCACATGTTTAGCAGCATTAAATGTAATTGAACTCGGTTTTTTAAGTCGGAAGAAAAATGGAAATGACCTTTTGCAAAGTATACCAATATTAACATCCTACAACCAATTATACAGTTTGAAAATCTTCTCCAGATTTATTTCACTGTGCTTAATACTTTGAAAATTTAAGACTATTTCACTAATATTCACAATAAACATTTATCATACTACATAAAGCATAATTTTTAAGGTAGATAGTGAAGAAGAAAAATTAACTTGTCTGTTTTGTAAACAAAGTTGGAAAATAACTTTGGAGTGTTGTAATGGTGGTATCTACAGGAATTTCTGAGAAACAAATATATTTTTCAGAATGTACTTTCAATTATTTGATGTTAGATATTCTATCATAACTATTTGAATCGTCTCTTATTTCTTGTGACAATTAGTATTTATATGCTCTTCTTTAAGGTAGCTTAATTTAAGAAATCATTTGCCCACATTGAACTCTATTTCAACCTATAACTACATGTGATATACTGTTAGATAACACTACAATTTTATATTTCTTTATTCTCAGACATTTTAAATGTCAAATGTTGATGTTCTAAAACTCTATCAAATCACCTGTTTACCAAGCAAAGCTAAGTTTATTAGCCTTGTTGCAGTAAAGGAGAACCCCATTTTTACTGAATGATGTCTCAAAGTTCAGGTCAGGAGCACAGTTTCACAGGATTTTTGGATCTGGGCACACAAGGTGTAAGTCAAGTCTTTCAATGTGGGCCTCTGATTAGGATTAAGCTAAATCCATGATGTAACAGTTTAGGATTGATGAACACAACAAAACGAGGATCTTCAAAGGAGCCTTCATATGTAAACAGTAGTTTACATATGAACTATTTGAACTATTCGCCCAGGTGAGCAATCGAGCATCCTGTACAGGTTGTACACACTGTTCAATCTGATGAACAAAGTGTTTGCCCAAATAAATTGGTTCTCAGGAGTTTCCTAAAACACACAGTAAATGTATTTACTGGTTTTACCCTTTTCTTCCTGAGCAAGAATTTCTTGGAATATATATTAAAGCCACGTTGACACAGGACTCCTCAGTTTTCAACAACACCACGGGAACACTGTAGCGGGGAGCGGGAGGAGGTCAGGAAACTGATAAACCTCTCCTGAATTCTTAGAACGTCTTTGGACCGAAAGACACAAAGCAAAATTGCAGTTCCTCCTCTTGGACAAATTCATTGTGTCATACCTACACCTCAAACCCCAAAAGTGCCAATTAGACACTACCATGCTCAGAATATAGAAAGTTTTCTGAACACATGAAAATAACTCAGGATTTCCATTTCCCTAGAATGTCATTGTTGCCACTATTTTGTCGAGTAAGTATCTTCACCCTTCAAATCCTTCACTCTCAGGCCCTACCACCCAAGTTTTCATTACTTTCTCCTGAGTAACACTGTAATACCTTTATATATCTGTCACTGAATCTTAACATCACTTCTGTTAAGATAATGTGTACCTCTAACTGGACTCTGAACTTCTCCAGGAAGAACTGTGCCCATTTTATCAATTACCAGAACCTAACACAATAGAAAATACTCAGTAGGTGTTTACTGAAGGAATGAAGTTTGTGAATGAATGAAGAGACAGGTGGGTAGATAGAAAGTTGGACGGGGTTGTGTAGAGTTTGTGAAAATATTTTTCTTCTTAGAGGAGGAGTGGAGGAGATGTGGCTTCCAGAACGGTAAGGATGATTTCTTAACCTTCTTTTAATCAATAAATATTGATTGGATATATTCCATAAGCCAAGTATTATGCTAAGTACTGGCTTTTAAATGGCAGCCAAGACTAGTGGTGCACCTGCCATATTGGAGAAACTGTCTCACTGCAGGTACTCGCCACACTTAACCGCTCCCACAACTATCCAGACCACCACCGTCGCCGCCAAAATCACCCACGTAATCTCAACCCCACTGCCACATGATCACATCAGTCAGTGAGTCTGGGGACGACCTCCTAAGATTTCTGTGATCCAGAAAATATTGCCTAAAGCAGTGTTTCATGAACTTTAATGAATCTGATGCGTTAGTCTGAGATTCAACATTTTCAATCAAAAGTGTTATGATCTGATGTTACTGGTCAACCATATTTCAAACAGGCAGATTTTAGAGAATATTTCAGAGTCTCAGAGCACTCGATTTCAGGGGACACCATCACAGAGGTAAAGAAATGAGGAGGAAAGTACTTTGCAATTTTAAATGGAAATCAGACTTCTAAGTTAATGGGATTTCTTGTATTACAAAATTCTATTGCTGAACTCCAGCATGAGATCATCAGGCCACTGGCAAGAAACCCAGAGCCAAATTTCATTCTAGTAAATTCCATAAACATACATACCTTGTACCCAATGGAACTGTGGCATTAAAAGCAAAGCAAAATATAATCTCCGCAACATTAAAGTAGTATCTGACCTTGTCTGAGTCTAAGGAAAAAGTTCTATTTCCAGAATTAATGATAGACTGGTAGGCCATTTTCAATTAAAAACTGTGGTCCAGTATCTGTTTTATTGTCTCCCCAACTCTTGTTTACTTGGTATTTACTTTATCAGGAGAACGTCCAATTTTTTCACTCCCAACCGTTTAAACTTTCTTAGTAATTTTCTCACTGCAGTTGCTTCCACAGTTACAAGGTTACGAATGTCCGAGTGTACCCTTCTAATTGCTGCCTGAAATCTAACCTTCTCACCAAGTGTTGATGAATGAGAAAAATTACTATCCATATCTCAAGTCAACTGATAGTCAAAGGGCAATGACTATTTAGAACAGAAATTTACAGTTCTACTGACAGCTTAATACACTACCACATATTTCTAGAACCCGCTCATTTGGGGAAGTCTTGAGATTTCCATGTTCTCCCACCAGACTTCTAAACAGGGGAAACAGATGGAGGCAGACATGTGAACAAAAGCTGGTCAACAGGGTACAAATCAGGCTGATTTATACTGTATCATATTATGTTGTGACAAATTTAGCAAATGCCCCTTAAATTCATTTTCTATGGCTGTTGCAACAAATTGCCACAAAAAGGGCAACCTAAAAAAAAAAAAATGTTATGCCGCTGTAGTTAGAAAGTATAAAATGGGCCCCACTCAGCTAAAATCAGAGTGTCAGCATGGCTGTGTCCCTCTTTCAGGCAGAATCCATTGACTCACACTTTCCATCTTCTGGAGTTTGTCCAAGTGGCTTGGCCAACAGCCCTCTTCCTCCATCTTTCCAACCAGCAATGGTACATTCATTGTTCAGATCACATTCCTCTCTTCTTCCTTTAGGCCTACTTCTTCCACATTTAAGGACCCTTGTGACTACACTGTCTACCTGGATAATCCAAAATTATCTCCCTTCTTTACATTCAGCTAGTTAGCAGCCTTAATTCCATTTGCAACCTTAATCCCCCTATGCCATGGAAGGTAACATATTTATAGTTTCCAGAGATTAGGAAATTACCATCTTTGTGGGGGCGTTATTCTGCCTACCACCATCTACCTTCTGACCCTCAAGATTTAAAAGCAAAATACAGTCACCCTGTCCCAGAAACTCCGAAGTTTCAACCTAACAGCAATGACTACATTATATTGTGATGAATTTAGTAAATATCCCACTTTATTTTAATTGGCATTCCCTTTAAGGTGGCTACTTTCCTCTCTAGCAACCAGAAACAAGATTACTGACTAACAGAATACGAGACAGGATGGAAGAGAACTAATCTATTGGGTTTGAGATTTAGGCTTTTTAAAGGGTCGTAGATTGAAATCATCTCCAGTTTTCTTCACAATGTTGTGTTATTTTATTAGAGTTGTTTTCTCCTTAAGATTGAGAATATACAGTACCCTGGAGGGTCCTGGCTGCCCTCACTCCTACAGAAGGATTAGTACAAGTTCTTTTAAACCTGTAGGAGCCATACCAGTTAAACCCAAGATCTCCCAATTATCTGCCTCCTTAACTACTTCAAAATACAAAAGAGATAAAGAAAACACACTGCTCATCCCATGTTTATTCAACCATAATTTCCGCTAATCTATTAATTTTAGATGAAATTATGTGATTAAACAATTTATTTTATGCTTTAATATTTCCCTTCACATTATTTCCTCATCTTTTCCTCTGATTCCATATTATAGCATGTCTAAATATCTTGCCTTTTAGTTTTCATTCCCCATTGCTGTTCTTTTATTTACTAGGTTGTCACATGAATTTTTCTTAATATGTATCATCAAAGTATACATGAATCTAAGCAAATGGCTTCTGTTGTGTAGTGATAAAAACACTGGCAAGTCAAAAATGATGTTGAATAGAAGAGTTTTTCCTTAGAAAATATTGGCAGACAGTAGTTTTTCTGAACTGTCTCACAATTCTAATTATGCTTCGCTATGTATCTCCCATGTAATACCTATCTAGGTTGTTCCAAGTCAAAGAACAAGACACATGGATCCCAAATTAGACAAGTTCATAACAGAACTGCTAAGTATCTGAACACATCCAGAAATTAGCCTTATAAAGTAGGTTACAATTCTAAAGCAAAGTGGTAGGCACAATTGCAATCTGGCATTAGTTCCCTTTGGACATATCAGGTACATGGTTGCTCCCTTCTTTGGTAGGATTTATTTTTCTCCCTTTCTTCTTATTGAAGACTCCTCCAACAAGATCTCTGGACTACACTGTTAATTCTTCTCCTCAGTGGAGGCTTAAAACTGCCTACATTAGCCAGGAAGCTTTCGTGGTCAAACCTAGATTCATTGTGTTGGAATAGTTTTTTCCTTTCCACATGGTCCTTTTGGGAAGGATCCCTTTTAAAGTGAGTCCAAGCGAGTTCCCACTCACACGTTCCTACTCCATTAGTGGAAGTATAGATTTCTATTTTTCTTTATTCTGTTGCCTGAAGCCAAAATTCCAGGAAAAACACAGAAAGCCCTCCAAATGGTTTCTGTGAAACTCTTTTCACTTGCACTGGTTGAAAAACATGCTACAGTAAAATATGGGTGAAAATGATAGTCTCTTCCAGTCATATTCTCCATTCTATGCTCTTTCATATTCTTTTTTCCCCTCCAGTCATCACCAAATACATAAGGTATTTGCTATGGAAGACAGAACTACACAATGAAAGAAGCTTGGATTCCTGAGTCTAAATTTCTTTCTGCTGTCATTTTCTATGTAACTTACTATTATGAATAGCACAATTCCATTTATAATAGTCACAAAGGAAATGAAATACCTAAGAATACAGCTAACTGGAAGGTGAAAGCTACAAGAACTTCAAAATATCACTGAAAGAAATCAAAGATGAAAAAAATAAATGGAAAAGCATTCTATGCTCACGGATTGAAAACACATCATTAAAATGGCCGTACAGCCTAAAACAATCTACAGATTCAACACTATTCCTATCAGACTACCAATGTCATTCTTTACATAATTAGAAAAAATCATTCTAAAACTCAAAAGGAATCCAAAAAGAACCCAAGTAGCCAAAGCAATCCTAAGCAAAAAGCCTATTTTATAATAATGTGCTGATTATCCCATGTAATTTACTAAATACTGTACTAAAAGTGAAAAACAGAATGGTTGTATGATTACATTTAGCAGATATTTTACTTTAGAATAGTTTTTTATTTACAGGGAAAAAATGGAAATATACCATGTTCTCAGTACCCAAACCCAGTTTCCTCCATTAGCTAACATCTTACATTAGTGTTATATCCCACAGATACCCCAGCGTTTGTCACTGGGAGCTCTTTCAGTCAGCTCTTATGTCCGTTTGACACATGTCTATCATTATTTTATGTGTGTGTGTTGCATTGCTTTACAAGAGGAAGTTGAGAAATTCCTTACATTTTGGCACTACGTGATGTACCAGACTTATCTTGTATGTTTCTTGCCAAGTCCTCAAGTCAGCCATTTCTTCGAAGAACTCTCACTCATTTTATCGGAAAATAATTTTGGAAATCAAGATCTGGGTGCTAGGTAGGCTTACTTATTACTGAGGTGTAACTGCTTCTAGTCTCTCTCAACCAACAGAGTAAGGAAGTACCAACATGTATATTGCTCATGTATATACATGTCTATAAAAATATCTATATGTAACCATCTGTATCTATACTAAGCTAAATGTGGGTTCTTAATGATATATAGAACTATTTACCACACAAATCATTCTGTACTCCCTCTGGCTTATCTGTGATCTACTCTAACAGTGACAAATCTCGTTCCTACCATCATCATCCATTTATTTAATTGTTTAATTCCAGTATACATTTATAGAGCCTACCTTGTTTTATTCTAATTTGCTCTGTCCACATTTTTGGTAACTCACACTATTTCGAACTTTTTCATTAATGTTCTGTCTTTTATGGTGAACTGTGTTAAGTGACTTTGATGTTACTACTGCTATCGTTTTGGAGTGCTATGAACTACACCCATAAAAGAAAAAATAAATGTTGTATATGTTCTGGCTGCTGCACCAACCAGTCGTTCCCCAGTCTCTCTTCCTCCTTAGCCTCCCTATTCTCTGAAGCACAATGTATTGAAATTAGGCCAGTACATAACCCTACAATGGCCTCTAACTGTTCAAGTGAAGAGTCACACATCTTTCAATTTAAAGGCTAGAAATGTTTAAGCTTAGTGAGGAAGGCATGTTCAAAGCTTAAATAAAGCCAAAGCTAGGCTTCTTGCCCCAAAGAGTTGGCCAAATTGTGAATGCAAAGGAGAAGTTCTTGAAGGAAATTAGAAGTACTACTTCAGTCAATACATGAATAATGAGAAAGTTGAATCAGCATTATTGCTGATAAGGAGAAAATGTTAGTGGTCTGCATCAAATATCAAACCATCCAAAACATTCCCTGAAGCCAAAGCCTAACCCAAAGCAAAGCCCTATTTCTATTCAATTCTATGAAGGCTGAGGGAAATAATGAAGCTGCAAAAGACAAGGCTAAAGCTAGTAGAGGTAGGTTCATGACGCCTCAAAAAAGAAACCATCTCTATAACATAAAAGTGCAAGGTCAAGCATCAAATGCTGATGGAAAAACCGCAGCAAGTTAACCACAAGTTCCAGCTTAGATAATTGATGAAGATGGTTACACTAAACAATAGTGTTATGTTTTGGGGGGTTTTTGGTTTTGAAACAGAGTCTCCATCACCCAGGCTGGAGTGCAATGGTGCGAACTTGGCTCATAGCAACCTCCACATCTCAGGTTCAAGAGATTCTTCTGCCTCAGCCTCCCATGTAGCTGGGATTACAGGCACACACCACCACATCTGGCTAATTTTTGTACTTTTAGTAGAGACAGGGTTTCACCATGTTGGTCAGGATGGTCTCAAACTCCTGACCTCAAATGATCCACCCACTTCGGCCTTCCAGAGTGCTGGAATTACAGGCATGAGCCACCATACCTGGCCAACAGATTTCAACATAGATAAAACAGGTATATATTGGAAGAAGATGCCATCTAGGATATTCATAGCTAGAGACTAGAAGTCAATGTCTGCCTTCAAAGCTTCAAAAGATAAATTGACTCTTGTTAGGGTTTAATTCAACTGGTGGCTTTAAGTTGAAGCCAAGGCTTTTTTACCATTTTCAAAGTTCTAAAGCTCTTAATTATGCTAAATCTACTATGCATATGTCTCATAAATGGAACAGCAAAGCTTGAATAACAGTACATGTTTATAGCATTACTTACTGAATATTTTAAGCTCATTATTAAGATCTACTGTTCAGAAAAAAAATATTCTTTTCAAAGTATTACTGCTAATTGCCAATGCACAAGGTAACTGAAGAACTCTGATCAAAATGTACAGACATTCGTGTTGTTTTCAAGTGTGTCTAACACAACTTCTATTGTGCATACTATGTATCAAGAAGTAATTCTGATGTTCAAATCTTATTTAAGAAATACATTTCATTATTCTGTAATTGGCATAGATAGTGATTACTCGAATGGATCTGGCCAAATTCAGTTGAAAACCTTCTGGGAAGAATTCATCCTTCTAGATGCCATTAAAAGCATTCACGATTCATGGCAATAGATCAAAATAACATTCAAAGTTTGGAAGAACTTGATTCCAGCCCTCCTGTTAACTTTCAGGGGTTCAAGACTTTAGTGGAGGAAGTTACTGTAGACACAGTAGATTAAATAAGAGAACCAGAATTAGAAGACAGGAGCCTGAAGATGTAACTGAATTGCTACAATCTTATGAAACTTGAATGAAGAGTTACTTCTTATACATGAGCAAAGAAAGTGGCTTTTTGAGATGGAAACTACTGCGGTGAAGACGCTGTCAACACTGTTGAAATGACAAAGAATTTAGACTACTGTGTAAATTTAGTTGATAAAGCAAGGGCAGGCTTTGAGAGGATTGGTCAAAATTTTAGTGTCCTATGCAAAAAGATTATGACTCACTGAAGGCTTGGATGATTATTAGAACTTTTAAGCAATAAAATATTTTAAAATTTAGGTATATCCACTTGTGTACATAATGCTACTTACTGTACACATAATAGATTCCATTATAGTGTAACCATAACTTTTATATGAACTGGAAAACCAAAATTTTTTCTGACTCACTTTATTATATTTACTTTATTTACAATAGTCTGGAACCCTGGAACCAAGCCTGCAAGATCTTTGAGGTATGCCTGTGTACTGGTTTTAGAAACAACTTCATCAACCAGAATACAGTGTTTATGTGCCATTTATTTCTCCTTTATCCTTACAGATTTCACTCACTTCCAAAGTTATTTAGGTCAGTGCCTTTTTCCCTAACCCTTTCTGTGAAGTTGCTTCTTGTATTTGTAATACAGTTAGATACTGTTATCACATTCTGCATTCCATTGTAGAATACCTCTACCTCTTACATTTTTTAAATTTACATATATTAAGGTTCACTCTTTGTACTGTCAGGTTGTATATATGAATTTGAAAAAATGCATTTGCAAATGAAATCTGGCATTGTAATACCTATAGAATAGTTTCACTACTCTTAAAAAACTGTCTGGGCTTCAACTATTCAATCTTCCCCAAATCCCAAATCCCTGACAAACACTATTTTCCTTCTCTATCATTTTGTCTTTTCAGGATGCCATATAAATGAAATTATATGACAGAATAAGACAACAGAAATCAATGGATACTATGGAATCATAGCCTTTTCAGACTATCTAATTTTACTTATGACTATACATTTAAGATGCATCCATTTATTTAAATGGTTTAATAGCTTCATTATAGATCTTGATGGTTCCAATTTTTAATGATTACAAGTAAAGCTGCTGTAAACTGTCATGTGAAGATTTTTCTTTGAAAACGTTGTCTTGATCAGTCTAGATTTTTGCCTTTTCATATACACTTTAGACTCAGTTCACTGGGTATCTGTAAATAGCTTGCCATGATTTTGTTTAGGATTGCAGTAAGTCAAGCCAGGAAGAACTGCCATCTTCACAATATTGAGTCTTCCAATCAATGAATATATATCTGTACATTTATTTAGATCCTTGATTTCTTTCATTAGTGTTTTCTGTTTTCTTCAAACAAATCCTGTACATATGTTAGATTTGTATGTAAGTATTTCATTTTTTTAAGTATCTTTGTAGATCTTTTTGAATTCTAATTTTTTTAGTGCTGGAATACAGGAAAGCAACTGACATTTGTATACAGACCTTGAATCCTGTGACCTGGCTGTAATTGCTTATTAGTTTCAAGAGTTTTTACACATATGCTTTAGGATTTTTCTACAAACACAATAATGTAATCTGGAAATATTGTTTATTGTCTTGTTCCTGCCTTTCCAATCTATATTTTACTTTCTTTTGTCTCATTGCTCTATCTGGGACTTCCAGTATGATACTGAACAGAAGTGATGATACAGAATAATCTTGCTTTCTTCCCAATTTTAGGCAAAAAGTGCCGAGTCTACACTCCATCAATTAGAGGTATTCTGCTATACTGTTTGCTGAATTTCTAAATCATGAATGTGTGTTGCATTTTCTCAATGCTCCATGTTAAAGATATGACCCTATGATTTTTCTTTAGCCTGTAAATTGGCAGATTATACTGATTTTCAAATATTGACCCAACCAACCATGCCTGCCTAAAGTATCACTTCCTAGTGGCGTATTATTTTCATACATTATTGGCTCTGATTTGCTAATATTTTGGTGAGAATTTTTATATCTATGCTCATTGGATATATTAATTCATAGTTTTTCTTCCTCGTAATTTTTTTTTTAATCTCATTTTGGTACTAGAGTAATGCTGGCCTCATCCTTCTCTCTTCTGGAAGAACCTGTGGAGAATTGGTGTTATTTCTTCTTCAAATGGTTGCTACAATTTGCCAGTGAAGCCATCTGGTACTTGTAATTTCCTTCTTGCAAATTTATTATTGATTTGATTTCTCCAATTGATATAGAGCTATTCAAGTTATCTATTCCTCTGCTTCTCCTGTTTGAGTACTGATAGTATGAGACTCTAGGGAAGTTTTTTCATTTCATTTAAGCAATTGAATTTCAAGGCATTTTAATGCTCTCTAACCACTGATTTCATAACATCCTATCAATCTTTTAATAAGTATTCTCATTTTAATTTAGTTCATAATTTTTTTACATTTTTCTTGGGATTCTTTCTTCGATTCATGACTTATTTCAAAATATGTTTAATTGTTAAATAGTTCTGGCTCAGAATTTGGTCTATCTTACTTATTGACATACTATTCATATCACTTCTATTCCTACCTTCTTGATTTACCAATTACTTGAAGAGTGGTGTTGAAGTCTTCACTCTACTGGTGCATTTATCTATTTATCCTTTAATTTTATTCAGTTTTTGCCTCACGTATTTTGACACTCTCATTAGGGGCACACATATTAAGGATTTTTGTCTTTTTGGATAATTTGTTCCTATATTATTATGTATCTCTTTATCCATAATATTCCAAATTCTAAAGACTTTGTCTGAAGTGAACATAGCTAATTCCACTTTCTCTCAATTAGTGTTGGCACAGTCAGTGTTCTTCCCTTCCTTTACTTATAACTATCTGAATCCTTATATTTAACATGAGTTTCTCGTACACAACATACAACTGGGTGATGTTATTGTTACTGTCATTGTTTTTAATATGACTTTAATTAATGTACTGAAACCACTTACCTTTAAAGAACTTGGTACTATAATTGAATATTTACTGTGTAACTTTTCTATTTGTTGCATTTTTCCTTTGTTCAAGTAAATTTTTCTTAGACAATTTAGTCCTAGAATTCCATTTTACATGATTTATGTATTGTTTCATTTATTATGCTCATCACTTTCTAGTGTAAATTTTTTAGGATACACTGTTTTAAACCACTGTTTTACAGCCTTTCTGGTAATTCCAATATCTGTGTTTGTTCCTATTGACTTTTCCCTTATGGGTCACATTTTTCTGCTTCTTTACATATGTAGCATGTTGTCTTATGTTCTGGACTCTAGATTATGCTGCCTTATTTAAAAGGGTATTCTGGATGGGAATTTGCCACCCATCTACCTGCATATGATCCTGTAAGGCTTGCTTTTATGCAATACTAAGGTGTGTCCATTTCGGTTTTTCCATAGTTCTTGCGCACAGCACCAATACAGATAGTTGACTGTCTAACAACTCGTGTTTAACTGGGCAGTTTCACTTATATGTACATTTTCTTCCACCTCTGCTACCCTTGGGAGACAGCAAGACCAATGTCTTTTCTTCCTCCTCCTCAGCCTACTCAGTATGAAGACAACAAGGATGGAAAACTCTATGATAATCTACTTCTACTTAATGGATAGTAAATGTATTTCCTCTCATTTAAGATTTTCTTTACCATTTTTCTCTAGCTTCCTTTACTGCATTATAGCATAATATGTATACATGAGACATACAAAATATGTGCTAACTTTTTATTTCATCAATAAGGCTTCCAAGTCAACAATAGACTATTAGTAGTTAAGTTTTGGGGGACTCAAAACATACATAAATTTTTTCATCATTTGGCAGGTCAACCTCCTTAACCCCAACAATTTTCAATGTTCAACTCTATACTCTGAAAAATAAAGGGAGTGATTCTTCACATCTTTACATTATACCTATATGCAACACAGGAATTTCCACAAAGAACTCACAACAGAGAGAAAAGTTAAAGAAAATACTATGTATTACTTTTAGTGTTTATATCACATTAATATCCATAAACATTCTAGATGACATGTATGTATTTCCTTATATAGCCTTACTCTATAGTTTCATGTCACAGATAAGACAAAGCCTTTTAGAAGTTAAACATTGTGACAAGTAAATTTAGCAGATTTCCAGAAGGAAAGAAAACAACCTACCAGAAATTGTATAATACCCATAATTTCCCATATAAATGGCAACCAATTTATATTAAAACATGAAATCCTCTTTTAATCCAGGTAAGTCCTCAGTAAAAGATCAACATTCATGATTAATTGTATACATATCAATAAATTATATTTACTCATCTTCAGGGGTCAGTTCTGAGCCTATAGTCCCTTAAGGATGTTAAAAAAAATTATCTTTAAAATGATGCAATTAATTGTATATGTATCAATCAATTATGTTTACTAATCTTCAGGGTTCAGGTCTGATCCTACAGTCCCTTAAAGATGTTATAAAGCTTATCTTTATAATGATGCAATTAAAATAAGTATTATTTTCCTTAAATATTATTATCTTCCTAACATTATGAGGGTTTTCTTGTCTTTTATGTGGTGTTTGGCTTTCTTCCTATAGCTTATCAGTGGATAATGGCTTAAAAAATTAATGGGTAAGAAAAAAATCAACTATGTCTTATGATTATCATACCAATTAGCAAATAGGTATGCATCATTCACCCAGGAACAGATGTATTACTCAAGCAAGGGCTTACACTATCTCTAAATTAGGACTAATGGGACTATATTTTAATGATAAGATTCTTCAAAGTACCAGATCAGATTTAAATCAGTTCGTTTTGCTGAAAGGAAAGAAGGGAGTACACACCTTGCTGCTCTGTCCTCTGCCAGGCGACTGCTTCAGTCTGGAGAATTTATCTTAGAAAATGTGTGAAGTATTTAAAAAATCATGAGGGACATCAAGGAACACATCAATAAAAGAAAACTACAGTAAGGCTATGAATGCCTTTGAGGTTTGCATATTTATTTAGTATTTCATCTGTTACCAACGAAAAGCAATGTTTTAACATAAGAAAAAATAATTTTAAACAAGGCTTTAAAAAATAGCGACAGAACACCAACCACACAAAAATAAAGCCAGAACTTTCAGATGTCATCAAACATGTATCTTCTTGGTATGTCATTAAAAATTACTTAAATAATTTAATAAATATCTCATTTTCCGGTTAACACATTTTAATGTTGTAAAGAAAGCTGTCTTCTCAAAGGAAAACTCATGAGCCAGTGGTATTAGTCACAATGTTATGAAAGGAATCAAACCTTGGATCTCTGATTTCAATGTCAGTTTTTACCTAATTCAATTGTTTTGTGGTGCTATAAAATGTAATTTTTTTAACAGAAAAAAATGCTGATCTATAAAAAAAGGTGTCATATAGACAGCAGTAAAGTTCAAGGACAGTAAAAGAATAAACCGGTAGTATTTCAGCCCATTCACGCTCCTGTAACAACATACCAAACCAGGAAATTTATAAACAACAGCATTTTATTTCCCACCATTCTGGAAGTCACAAAGCCCAAGAAAAAGGCACCAGCAGATTCCATCTCTGGGGCGGGTTCACGTTCTGCGTCCAAGATGGTGCTTTCCATGAGGTGGTAGGAATGGAAAGAAGGGGCAAACTCGGCCACTCCAGCCCTTTTATGACACTCATTTCATTTATCAGAGCAGAACTCTCATAGCCTCATCCTTTCCCAAGGGCCACACCTCTTGCTACTATCACTTTGGAGGTTAAGCTCCAACATATGAAGTTTAGAGGGATATATCCACTCAAACCATAGCAGGTAGCAACACACAACGATAATAATAGAGGAGATCAACTGAAGGCAAGAGTTGTCAACATATCTCCAGAAGATCGAAAGCACACAGATGACCGCGCCGAGCAAAGAAATGTGCACTGTAATTGGCTCAAGTGTGATTTCTGATTCAGAGAGCAGAACTCAGGAAGTAGTCAGAAATTAATGACACCAGCCACCACTGCAAGTGATCTCCAGAGGAATGACTAAGGAGAAGGTTAGTTAAGAGTCTGATTAAGGAGTTCTTACTCCTTGCTATCCTCTTCCCCTGAAACAGCATGGCTGACTGTGTTTCAACTACCTTGGCAAATGTGGTAGGCAGAATTGCAACAATGACCTCCTCTGAGTGTGATGGCACCTGTGAATATGATGAGGTGTCACTCCCTAGTTGTTGCATTATATGGCAAAAAGGAAATATACAGGTGCACCAGAAGAAAATCACATAAGCTCTTTGAAAGCAGAAAGTTTCTTCAGCTGGTGGAGGGAGGGAGAGACAGAGGAAGGGAGGGAGGGAGGGATTCAAAGCATAATTCGGAGTTGATGTGCCATTCCTGGCATTGGAGATAATGAGGAGCAGGAACCTTGGAACTGTAATTTCCAGCAACCTCAGTAAACTGGGAAGCACTCTTCCCCAGAGTCTCCAAATAAGAGATTGGCCAACACCATCATTTTAGTTTTGTGACACCCTTAGCAGAGGACCCAGCTAAGCCTGCTTAAACATTTGACCTATAGACCTGTGAGCTAGTTAATGGAAGTTATTTAAAACCACTAACTTCATGATCATTTGTCATGCAGGAATAGAAAACTAATCTATCTACATTTATAATAAATAATTATATACAATAACATGTTATGTATAACATTATAAAACGTTGTATAATATATTGCCTATACATTAGGAAAATAGTATATTTATAACAGATCTGTGTAATTAACTTCAATACATATAAAGGTACAGGAAGTTTATTTTCTGATGTTTACCAAAGTACATGTCCATCTCTGAAACACTTAAAAACTACCAAGGAGGAGCACGTATTTAAAGACAACCTCCAACACGGAAGACAAAAGACAAAATCAAACCAAACAAAGTAAACTCAAGGAAATAAAGGCTGCTCTTTGTTAGAAAAGAAAAAGATTTGGGAGCTGCTTTTCATTAAAAGGAAAACCTTACCGAGGACTTCTGTACCCTCAACTGTCTGCCTAAGTAATGTCTTTTTAATGACTTTATCACTAACTCCCAGAAGGGAGGTGCTTAGCCCATGAGGGCAGAGCTTACACGAAAGGGAGTAGTGCCATTTAAAAAAAAAAAGAAGAAGATCCTGGAGTGCTCCCTTGTACTATGATACCAAACAGCTATCTATGAACAAGAAGCCGGCACTCACTGGACGATGGAATGGCTGGTGCCTTGATCTTGGACCTCCCAGCCTTCAGAACTGTAAAAAATAAATTTCTGTTATTTATAAGCCACTCAGCCTATGGCATTCTGTTTGAGCAGCCTCAGTGGACAAAGGCACTTACTGACTCAGATTTGTGACAAACCAAGAAAAAAAAACCCTTGGATTCTGCACGTAAAGAGGAAGGAAGACAATTTATGGTGTACATTTAGGGTGAGACTCTTCTGAAGCCTCAAGAATAAAACCAAAGCAACCCAAAACCAAGATAAAACAATAGCAGATTTCTCAGGAGGCCAAGAACTCATGAAAAGAGAATGTTCTTACCTTAAAAACAAGCACAAATAGCTATATTAAAAACTCCTAAAGAAATATGCATACTGAATTATCGCTCACATGGAAAAAGCCAATGTTCATCTCTACTCCACGTATCTCTTAGCTACCTACCCTTGTAGGTTCCTAACATGTTCAAATTTAATTTCTACCTTTATCCAGTACTGCATCTGAGAATGGTGACATTCTTACCTACTAATAAAATCAGACCTAGAAAGGTGGGGCGCAGGACACACTTTTGAACTTCACCACAAAAACTGAGTTTGGATCTCTACAGAATGGAACAGAAGCTGTCTGATGGTGCCGAGCTCATCAAGGCAAAATGCAGGCAAATTGTAGACTTGGCCAAAGCTAAAAGCCACAACTGAAGATGCAATGAAACGGACCCATTCCAATGAATTTCTAAGAAAGCTTTAATAGTGGATCCAAAGCAAAAGGACTATCGTTGTTAATGTCGCTAGTTACTGAGGTAAGTTGCAGTCAGGTTTTTTTCTTCTGTAATCTCTCGGCTGCACGAAACACTGACTTTTTGCTGTTGTTGACAGCTTTACTGCTAGGAGAGTGCTAAACCCTTCCTTCAGTTAACTGGCTGTTTTGAGGCCTACTACATTAGTGGGCATTCTCCAACACAAGGAGTACAAACAAAACGTGGAAATTTTCACCACTTTCTCTTAAAAGTTTAGCATAGTAAATGGATCATTTCACTGAAAAGGTAGTTGTCAGATGTATGACATGGAAAGCATTTAATCCTACAAAATAGTTCAAAGGAAAGGCAAAGATACCCAGTTTTCTAGCCATTTCTATAATTATAAATTGGAAATAAACACAAAACAAACATGAAGTTCTCAGATCTTAATACCAAAGAAAAAAAAAACAGTTATCTCTAAACAAAGCCAGTCCTAAAAATTGACAGTAAGCAAAAATTCTAGGGCCCTGGAAGCAATAAATTTCTATAACATATGCATGGGGTGGCGGCAGACGCATTTTAAATACTGCTTTGTTTCAAGATTTTAAAATCGAATTTTCACTTCCATATGTTTTCTCCTAATTATTATTCAAATCATACAAACATTAAATAGCAGTACAGGCTATTTTTATGTGTGCTTCCCCCCTTATTGTCAGATATTATTCTACATTCTTGCATTGCTTTTATAAGTTTTAATTTAATGATGCTACAAAATTCCATCATACTGAAATATTAAATCTATCTAACTGTTGGACAAATGAGGTATCATTTGAGTTGTCAATGGTTGTTGAACTCTTACTAATAACAAAAATTTGGGTTTGTTTTAGAGATTTTTCTATGTAGATTTGGGATTACAGCAAGGTGGGAGAAGAGGTTTCCCTGGAGGCCAGAACCAACTTCAGTGAACAGTATTATAGTAGGTCTTGAAGAGAGCCCTGAACTCCCAAAAGTTTGAGTTCCATCTGTGTTTCTGTAGCTTAACTTTCTCAAAAGATACTGTGATGGCTCAAATCATCTGTAAGTTACATATGATCTATTACTCAAGTGTAACTTAGAATTTCTTTTAAAAAACAGATATAAGATTATCCTTTAATGATGTCTCAAAACTATGTTCTAGTGTACAGTTTGACTGGGAAAGCAATATATGAGTAAACTCAAAAGCTGTGCATATGAGTGTCATTTCACGTGTAACACGACAACAAAGATTTTTAGGAAATGGCTAGCAGTATCCTAAATTTTTGCTCTAATGCAGAACTGATCGACGTCTTCTGAGAGTCCTAGTTTCCTAAGTAAGGGCAGAGGTATCTTTCCTACGCACTGCTCTGTAATTCTGCTCTAAAACACCCTGGTTGCCACAGTGAAAAGCTAGTAATATGGAAAAAGAAATGGATAAGATAAACACTATTAAAACAAAGTTTTTTTCTAACACTCAAGTGTGTGTGCATGTGTGTGTGTGTGTGCGTGTGTGCGTCTGTGTATGTGTCTCTCTCTCTCTCTCATAGCTGCAGGGGAAAAAAACAAGCACAAGCACAGGAAAATTTAAGATTTGCCAATTGTTCTCAAACCTGAAAAACCATTGAAGTTTTCTGAGTAGTTTTAAAAACAAAACACAAAAACCAATGCTTAGATCCCACCTGAAAACAGATTTTAATTTAATTGGTATGGGGTCAAATTTTTAGAAGCTTCATGGTGACTCTAATGTGTAAAGTCTGAAAACTACTGAGATACATGTCTCAATAAGCTAAGAGCAGCATTAATAGGACCAGGTTAATGACCTTTAACAATTAAGGTACTTTCCTGCCTCAGGATCTGGAATTAAATTAATGCTTCTGAAGTATAAAGCTGTAACTGTAACTCACAGAAAACAAAGCAACACAGAATTCAACAGCATCTTTTAAATTAAGTATCCATTAGAAAGGAGTACAGTTTTTAAAGACTCAGCCCTAAAATTGGCTACTTGCAATACCAAAAAGTAGTTTTCAGTTAGACTTGGTTTCTTCCACCTTTTTCCTTTGATTTCTTATCTTTCATTTTTTTTCTCAATAGATTTTATACTATGTTTTTTACAACTTTTTGCTCCAGCAAAATGAGATAAGCCCAGTAATGAGACAGTAGAGCCCAGCAAGGAGACAAGTCCGTAGGTTTGAAGGTCATAATAAAGCATGTGTTTTAAAAATTGTCCAAACCTTGAACATAAGGCACAATGTGGACTCCATGTTCTTTCAATGTCACATTGGAACATGAACTGATAGATCCATTCCTGGATTATTTACCTGTGTCAGGAAATGTACTAGTGTTTGACTTGCCATTTATAATTTATTAGGGCCAAGATTCTGTAATGTTCCATGTTAAGTTATAGATTTTTATCCAGTATAAAAAGCAAATTATTACTGTACAACAGAAAACATATCCCCAAATATTATGGTATTATTATCCTGTAGAATGCTACATTAAGAATTTTCTCTCAGTATAACTTTCCTGAGGGACTCACTAACCAGTTTTCTTCTAATTATCTTTTCAACCACATTTAGTACCATACTGGTTTCTTAAGTTAAATAAGATTTTTACATACACTTACTCTATATGTGTATAAACGTCAGGCAGGTTAGTGGTATTTTTCTTTAAGATCTTGTCCATTGCTTCAGTTGTCCATTTTCATACTACCATTAAGAAATACCTAAGACATGGTAATTTATCAGGAAAAAGGGGTTTAACGGATTCCCAGTTCCACATGGCTGGGAAGGCCTCACAATCATGGCAGAAGGTGAAGGAGGAGCAAAGGCACATCTTAATGGCAGCAAGCAGCAGCAGGAGTGCAGGGGAACTGCCCTTTATAAAACCATGAGATCTCATGAGACTTACTATTATGAAAACAGAATGGGAAAAACCTACTCCCATGATTCAGTGACCTCCCACAACATGTGGAGATTACGGGAGCTACAACTCAAGATGAAATCTGGATGGGGACACAGCCAAACCATATCAACAACTTTCTCAGTTCAGTGTAAATATTAGAATTATGTTAGCCATAGTTACATAGAGTTAGGGAGAGTTAAAATATGACAATGCAAAGTTATAAATGTAATGACAAAGAGC
Source organism: Plecturocebus donacophilus (assembly GCA_004027715.1). Lineage (NCBI taxonomy): Eukaryota > Metazoa > Chordata > Mammalia > Primates > Pitheciidae > Plecturocebus > Plecturocebus donacophilus. The sequence goes on from PVKP010016646.1 coordinate 43,394, forward strand.
TAACTATGTAGCTGCACTTACATGTATTTTTTACAACTCAGTTGGGTAAAAATGTTACTCTGTATTGAACTCAACTTGCTCACAAGCCTCATTTCCCTCAAAGTAGCTGAAAATACTTAATCTTGCCAGTTCAAGGTATTGTTCAGTTGAAAGTAATCTTCTAGGAAATTATTCAGTTGGTTAAGGATTTAAACTCAACTCAAAATATAACCATCTCAACCAGGGTTTTCTCGAATCTCAAGCATCTTCTCCATCCTCTCTACCTGGACTGATATGGAATAAAGGGAAAAACTTATTTCATGCCATGGATACAAGGAAGTAATTCCTAGTCCAAGTCTGTTCTGAGACCTCAATGGAATAATCCGTTCCATGTATTGCTGATGAAAGCGGTCCCAATGAAGTGTCTGACCCCAACTTGTGGGTCTTACTACCAAACATTTGAGGTTCACTTCTTGTCCTGAACCCAGGATTCTTGTGGTCTCCCAGTCTGAGCAGTGTTAGCATTTATGCTACAGTAACTTCTTAATGTTCTCCTTCTATGCTTAGGTTGGGGGAAAACAGCTCTATTTGTTTAGACCTTTGGTCTGAACTCCCTACCATACTCCAAGTCAATATTGGAAGCTGATTCCTCCAAGAATTGCAGGTATAAAGAGTATATGGACCTTCTGTCCTTTTATTTCTTCTGTGTTTCTGTATCCAACCCTAAGAGTTTGTCTACAAGGACAGATCTCAACATTGTTGCCCTCCTTTCTCTTTATCCAGCTCCCTTCCTGGGGGCTTCTCTTGGCCAGGGGAGCAATGGATCACTCATCCCTGTAATCCCAGCACTTTGGGAGGTCAAGACAGGTGATCACTTGAGGTCAGCTGTTGGAGATCATCCTGGCCAACATGGTGAAATCCCGTCTCTACTAAAAATACATGAATTAGCCGGGCGTGGTACACATGCCGGTAATCCCAACTACTTGGGGAGCTGAGGCAGGAGAATCGCTTGAACCCAGGAGACACAGGTTGCAGTCAGCCAATATCACACCACTGTACTCCAGCTTGGGCGACAGAGTGAGACTCTGTCTCAAAATAGTAGTAATAATAAAACGGACTTCTCTCTCCTCTCTTCTTGGAAGAAAACTACTATTTCTTGCATCTTCTCTTTTCTTGGCTTAACTTTTTAAAAATCTTAGCTCTGATCTAGCCTCAGCTTCCTGTAACCTAAACATCTATTCTTTTCTCTACAAAGCCTGGATCTTCTAAGGTAAATACATTGATGCCTTGGCTTTCAAACTATTTTATTTCAAATGTATTTCAAGTACTTTGTCTGAGAGGTGAAAAAAAGATCAATGTCATCTTTGTTCTCAGCTGGATTTAGTCTTTTGCAGTGTCAATGGATATCTTGGCCACAATTGACTGTGATCTTTGGGAAGAAAAGAGTCACCTATAATTACCTGCCACCTTCTAATTTAAATGAGGTTCACCTCTCATTCTGACCTTTTAAAGAAAAAAACAGCAAGCAGTATGTAAGCAAATTGCATAGTACAAATTATAAAGACTAACTTATACACCCCTTTCTCCTTCCTTGCATCGCTCCTTCATTTCTTTCTGATGTTTGTGTTTTAACTTCCCCCTTTCCATTCAGTCACCTATTTTGTGCCTTTTGTTTTTTTTCTTGCCCCCAACACTAGTGCTGGTCCTCAGGAACCTTAGGGCATTAGACCAAGTGAAAATCATCACTACAGCATAACACAAAGTTAAGAAATTTATAACATTTTTTAAAGTTGTGGTTTTATGACCATAGGCCAATGAAGAAAAATTTTATAAACATTACTAATTTATTTATTAAAAAGAAAAGGTCACTAAAAATGTTAAAGGTATCAACTACACTAAAACTCAGTATTGTTAATGTTCCTTTTCCTTTGTTGCTTATGAAAAGGTTTTCAGAATTTCCTCTTTCCTTAGTCTGAAAAGAAACTTGCGTAGCAAAATGGAGAAATTTTGTTTTCATCAGAATTCCAGTTAGCAAAGAAATTACATGTGACTAAGAAAGTACTCATGTAGAAGATGATGTCTCAAAGTGCTATTCCAAGGTGCCCAGAATATGGATAACTGTGATGCATATGGTGACAGGAGCAACGGAAAGCTCCCATTAATTTCCATCACCTTTCATCTGCTTACCACCTAAAACTGATGTTGTCTTCTAAGGCACAAGACCATTTTGCTAATTTGCCTCCATTATCCCCAAGCTTTTCCTATACATGTTTGTGCTTTTGTCTTCTCATAAATGCTCTATAATCATAATTACCTTTCTAGACCCAATTCACAACTCTCATTCATCTATACCTCAAATTCATGCATATTGTGGCCAAAAATCTCTAGGTTGCTATAATAAAAACAAAAAAAATTTCACTTTCCAGAATTTCTTATATTGCATCCAAATATCAAGAGTTACTGTATTACTGTCCTGAAAGGGAGCTGATAAAGTATGAACACCTAAAAGAAAATTTTCACTTCATTTAAAAAGATCTACGGTACTTAAAGAAGAAAAACAATTTTAGAGCTACATTATCAACTTGATATTATGGGGCATGGCACTGTTCCGTCTTGCGGCCTCTTGATTCACAGCAGCTGGCCAAATTTTTCTAGAAATTTGGAAGTTGGCCCAATTGAAGGGAAAGTAGATCAAAAAACAATGTGAGATGCTTTAAGATAGTCTTATACTTGCCATTCACTTAATGCAGTCTTCACATTATTTGCTATCTCTTCTAGGAATGGGGTCAGATTAATGAACTCTCCCAAAACTCAGTAATTCTGTCAATTCATGCTTTTCAGTCCTGTGCGTCCTGAGTTGGGACTGGGATGATGTGATCAGTGGAGTATGGGAGAAGTGATTCTGCATTACTTGTAGAGTTGAGTCATCAAAGACCTGGTAGTTTTTGCCTTGGACTCTAGAAACAGGGTGTCTGGGAGCTGGGAGACACGTGTAAGTCACACTACCCTGAGAATGCCGTATTAGAAAGGCTAAAATTTGAAGCAGTTTACTACACAGTAATAAGTAACTAGGTCAACTGGTACATATAATTTTAAGAAACTCTCCAAATACACTGAAAGTCTGAATTCATTATAATAATTATATTGGTTTCTCCAAAGACTTTCAAGTTAAAGCTTTTAAAACTATTCAGTTAGCTATTGCTTTATTGATTCTTTGCCTTTCTTTTAATAAGTTACTTATACCATTTTTACAATGGTAGATTACCTTTATTACTATAAGCAAATGGGTCTCTCAACAAAAGTGGTATATTGACTTGTAAATCAGGAAAAACGGAGTACCCGAAGCCACTTTGATACTTGGAAACCAACACAGCATAATTTGTGTGGTTTGAGCGTCCACAGCATCTTTCAGAGATGTAAGCAGCTAAACATGGCTGGAATGAGGGGAAGGGGATCAGAGGCTGACACTCTAGGTACCTAGTCTCTCCTGTTCTGGAAGTGGTCTGAACTTTAGCCGGGAAGCATGAAGGATGCACTGAAAGGCTTTAAATCCCCAGTTATATAATCTTATTTCATATTAGAAAGACAGCTTTGGGAGGTTTCAGGCCAAAACAGTGGATTAATCACATGTGACATGATCACCAGCCCCAACTCCATAACACTACAAATTCCTACAAAGGCAAGAAAATAAATATTGTCGTTGATTTCATGAAAATTAAGAGTCTGGGCACAGTGGCTCATATCTGTAATCCCAGCACCTTGGGAAGCCAAAGCAGGAGGATACCTTCAGCCCAGGATTTCAAAATTCACCTGGATAATATAGTGGGACCTCATCTCCATAAAAAATAAAGACAATTAGCCAGGTACGGCTGCCACATGCCTGTATTCCCAGCTACTAGGCAAACGGAAGTCAAGGGGATCACTTGAGCCTGGGAGGTGGAGGCTGTAGTCAACTTTGACTGCACTACTGTACTCCAGTCTGGATGACAGAATGAGACCCCATCTCAAAAAAAATTTAAAAATGGGAAAACATCACGAGTTCCAGTAAGGAAAACTCTGATTATTCCAGTTATCTACCACCATAATCTATAAGAAATATCTCCATATATGTTCCTTTATTGACCTAGATCACATCTTTTGGTTTCTTTCAAGCAAGAAAATTCTAATTCTAAGCACCTTTTTATTCAGCTCTAGGAAATGCAACCATAATTTTTCCCTCCTGCAATCTTCCCCATTTTCTAAGCTCCCTGGCGCTTGTAATAGTAACAGGTCATTTAGAAGTTCTATTGATTACCACCATCAGTCTACGCTGGTCACCCATAGTACACTCAAATGTTCCCGTTGT
>PVKP010016647.1:0-47738 GCA_004027715.1 Plecturocebus donacophilus
GTGATGCTCCCCTCCCTGTGTCCATGTGTTCTCATTGTTCAACACCCACCTATGAGTGAGAACATGCGGTGTTTGATTTTCTGTTCTTGCATCAGTTTGCTGAGAATGATGGTTTCCAGGTTCATCCATGTCCCTACAAAGGACACGAACTCATCATTTCTTATGGCTGCATAGTATTCCATGGTGTATATGTGCCACAATTTCCCTGTCCAGTCTATCATCGATGGGCATTTGGGTTGGTTCCAGGTCTTTGCTATTGTAAACAGTGCTATTTCTTACCTCTCTTCCCGTAACCATTGTGTTCTGACCAATGAAGAGAAGAGCAGATATAGTAGTTTCCACTTTAGTGCTATAATTCTGTTAATGCAGCCCCTATTTAGTTTCCAAGTCACATGTGCCTTATCTTAACTTTCCATCCACTGATACTGCCACATATTTTTCACTAGAAGTAATGTTACTCCAAATTTCTCTGATTCTGCTGCTGTGCAGCTGATCTTATTTTGAACTTAAGTACTGGGTATTTTTCCCCAGTTACATTTTATCTTGTTTTGCATACTATGTTGTATTGTTTGTTGTGTATTAGTTAAGTATGCTCTGCTTTATTCGAAATCTCTTGTTAAATCAAGGCTGTCACTTCTACCTTAGTCCATTGCAAAAATAAATCAAAAAGAAGAGACAAGCTGATATAGGCTATAAGCAGGTCCAGCTCACATACAGGCCAAGAGTAGAGGTTTGTTAGTTGGTCGGAATGGGGAGCACATGTTGCATGAAATGCAAATAATAAAGAAGATACAGAACTCCAAGTGTGATTATTAATGTCCACGCTGGAACCGCCACATCTAAATGAGCATTCGTCTTTGGGAATACCCATCTTGGAAGCCTAAATGTACATTTTAATTAAGTTAAACTTGCTCAAGACTTTCAGAGTCACTCAAAAGTTCCTTCAGAAGGAGGAACAGAGGTAACAAGAAAGAAGAGGTCTTACAGATGCCAATTTGAGAAGAACTTAAGTTTCCCAAAGAGGCTATTGACGTTCCAAATTATCCGCAGCAAAATCATACCAATAAGGAGGAGGTGGGCAGAATTGGTGGAGCATATAGTGAGTGGGGGTTCCACAAGGGGGGCTCAGTGTCAATTGAGAAGCTCCCATGGGAGATGCAGGATCAAATAAAGACAACAGAGAGACCTCACAAAGTGCCAGAAAAAAAATTTCAGCCCCAGGAGTCAGGAAGTAAATTCCTATTCAAAAGAAACAGCCAAGAAAAACCTTCCAGTCCTGCAGGTACCTTTCTAAAAAAGAAGCTGAGACCTCTAGCCCAGCTTCTGCTTGTCTGGGAGTCTAAACTAACTTCTTACAAACAGAGAAACCTAGGACCCTAACCCTATGCTTAACAAATAACTCATATCTAATAAATCATGCTAACCTGATCATGCTAACCTGACTGATATGGCACGTGTATTCTCGCATCAATACACAGAGATGCTGCAGCATATCCTACTATATATCTTATAGATGATTATTTTTAAAAGTTCCTTCAAAACCAGTTTACAAGTAACAATAAAATTAGCCTTTGGTGTGAGAAAATAAAAAGCAACATTGTAAAAAACAGCAAAATAAAATGTATCAGGAATCCTTTCTAAAATGAATGTACGTTGAATTCTGGTACTCCAGGAAAAGCAGCTCCAGGAAAAGAAGAAAATATGGAAGTAGTCAAAGTCTTTCGTCGAATTCTGAAGGAGGCTTCTAAGCACTTTCATGAGTTTTCGAGATTGGCATTCTTGGCTTTTTATTACATCTAAGTCCACTTCCAATCTCAGTGGCATTTATTTTATTTGAGAAAGTGATTTAATTTTAATTTTAACTCCTCTTCTGTTTGATGTGGATAATCTTAAAGTTTTTCTCCAGCTCTAGGATGCTTTGTTTTGTAAGAAGAAGCAAATTATATAATTAGTGGGTTTTCTAGAGATCTTGAATGGCATTGGGCAGTAAAGCAGGGGATGAGTATGGGGGTGAGGAGAATGAGAAAGAAGGAAGAGGGATAAAGGAGGGGCAAAGGAGGAGGGGAGGGGAGAGGGAGGTGGAGAGGGCACAGGAGTGTGCACAAATAAAGGTTTTTTAGTAAAGGTCACCAGAAGGGAGTTGGAAATGAGAAAGAATGGAGAAGAGAATGGGATTGGAAAGGATGCATATGAGAAGCAATTGTCTATAATTAGCTGGGCTGCAAGAAGGGTTAATTGGGTGGGAAGGGAAAAGCAAGGCAGATTGGAAAGAAAGGGGAAGACGGAGAATCTGGGCCGAGAAACCGCACATTAGACACTGCTCCACATTGGACACCAAAGACCGAACATTTCAGATGAGCTTTGGCTGCTTTTTGGCATTGGAGAGAGGAGGGGAAAGGAGGTAGTGGGTATCCATGTATTTTTATATACTGGTCCAGTCCAGTGATCATTAATTGAGTCATGAATGCATTATTTGTTTTCTGATATCACATTGAGAAACCTCCTAATGGAAGCATAGCATTAAACATTACAAAACAGAATAACACAGACATTAATGAAGCCCCTGCATCAGACAGAGATATTGTAAGATTCTTTCTACCTGTCAAGGGATTGTAACACATGGGACCCTACAAGCTAGCCTTGGCCTTCCTGAAGACCAGCAATCCTATGGATTCTTTGTTGTGGGTAATGAGACCCAAGAATGTCAGCATATATATCAAGGTTGATTGAAAACCAGGTGACGTCATGGAGAAAGACATTGCTTTTGCTAATTTAATCAGCGATAGCTTCAGAGGCTTTTAAACCTCAGGTTCCTAAACAAACAGCTCCTGCCAGGTAGATAATGGAGGGAGCCTGTTCTCTTTTGAATACTTAGCCATGAATTATAAGGACCAGTTAGACAGAAGACATTAAATTCCTATAGTAACTGTCCAGATCATAAAAACGTATTAAGGCTTGCCCTCTATTCCTGCTCCATCAGCATGAAGAGAGATTTCTAAGAGTCTTAACTCGCAAAACAAAGCAATACGCCATTTTTTTCAAAGCAAAATCATAACCATAAATTGCTCTTATGTAGCAGTTTGTGCCTTTTTGTCTGTTTGATCTTGATAATATCACTATTCTGTTTGATCTTCTTAATATTACAAGGTAGGGGCAGGCAAGTTTTTAATATAAAGTCACAAAATTCTAAAACATTAAGTGATTAATCTCAGGTCATTCTGAGCAAGTTAGTTATGGAACCCCAATAGAGTGTAGAAGGCTTGATGCCTATTCCAGTGTTCATGACAGTCAGAATATCCAATGTCAGACTTCTCATCAGAATTAAATGTTTATTTCATTTTATTTGAATTAAGTTCTTGCAGCAGTAATGAAAAAACGCATCCATTTCCAACACGCACAATTATTGCTCACCTAAAGTGTTTTAAATGCTACTTGGGGTTACGTTACAATAAACTAGGCACAGTCCCTAACTTTAAGTTTATTGTCCAGACTGAGAGATAAGAAAACAGTAAAAGAAGCCAGGTGTGGTGGCTCATGTCTGTAATCCCGGCACTTTAGGAGGCCCAGGTGGGAGGATTACTTGAGCCCAGGAGTTCAACACCAGCCTGGGCAACATGATGAGACCCCCTATCTACAAAAAATTTAAAAACTAGCTGGGCATGGTGGTGTACTTCTGTAGTCCCGGGCTGGGTGACAGTGCAAGACCCAGTTTCTAAAAAAAATTTAAAAACTAAAAGAAGAAAACAGGAAAATAAACACTTAAATGAGTTAAGTTTTCCAGGTGGAGAATGTGGCAACTGGTATACCAGCTTATTCGCTTACTTCCAATGATTTACTCTCTTTCTATATATATTAAGCAGCTACTATGTGCCATGTACTGTGCCACTCTGTGTTGGGAATGCATAGATGGAAAGGTACATGATTCTTTCTCTCCAAAATCTCTAGGAAATAATACATATGGAAATAGCCAAATGCTTTGCAATGAGGTTATTTCTAGGGAAAAGAAACGTATACACAAGGAGCAACAGGATCACAGAAAAAGGAGTTGTCAAGTCTACCTGGGGAGTGAGTCAAGGTTTCACTGAGAAATCTGCCAGGAGAAGTTACATGTTTTCTTGCCCTTGAGGAACTTATCACTTAGCCAGAGCAACAGCCGTATAAACAGAAAACTGTGATAAGTGCTGCTGTGCTTAAAAACATGAAGTGTTGTGCTGCCACATCCTCTAATAACTCCCTCTGTGAAGAAAGGGGACAGTGGTGAGAACTGAGCTGGCCCTTGGAACATGAACAAAAGTATGTGAGGTAGAGAAGGGAGAAAGCTACTCCAGGCAGGTGAGAACATATAAGGAAAGCCAAAAAAGCATGAACGAGCATGGGAATTGGGATTGGGAAACAGTGAGGCATAGAGTTTGGAAACAGAGAATCTGTGCTTTGACAGAATAGAAGAACAAGAAAGGAGGCAGGAAAGCAAATTTGGATGGCGTGTACATAAATACAGAGTAAAAAAAAACATGCACACAAAAAAACTAGAGGGTTTAGGTAGAGGTGATAGCACTATTCACAACAGCAAAGATATAGAATCAATCTAAGCATCCATCAACCGATGAATGGATAAAGCAAATGTGGTACATATATAAAATGGAGTATTATTCAGCCATAAAAAAGAATGAAAATCATGTATTTTGCAGCAGCTTGGGTGAAACTGGAGGCTATTATTTTAAGTTTAATAAATCAGAAACGGAAAGGCAAATACTGCAGGTTCTCACTTATAAATAGGGGCTAAATCATGTGTACACATGGACACAGAGGGTAGAATAATACACAATGGAAACTTGGAAGGGTAGGAGGGTAGAGAGGATAAGGGATTAGAAATTACTTAATGGACACAATATTTACTATTCAGGTGATGGTTACGCTAAAAGCCCAGGCTTCACTACTATGCAATATGTCCATGTAACAAAACTGCACTTGTAACCACTAAATCTGTAAAAAAATAAAGTAAAAAGATAAATAGAGGCAGTGATGAATAAGGTGAAGATATTGTGTATTTATTAGGACGTTCACATGTAAAATATATAGAACCCTAAAAACTTTCAGTGTAAAGTGAGAGAAAGGGACGAGTGGAAGATGACTTGGAAGTTTCCAGCTTTGTTGTCTGAGTGGATGGAGAAACATTCAATAAGAGACAGAGAGGAATGATTAAGGGGTGTGGTAGGCAGAATAAGGGTCCCCAAAGATGTCCACATAGTAACCACTGAAAACTGTGAATATGTTACTGTGGGAGACCAGAATATGCCATCTTGAAATACAACTGTTGGAGACCAGAACTTGCCACTCCAGATATGGCTTTTTGGCATAAAGATTATTTTGAGCTGATTGTTTTGAGCAATAGTGGACACAGGAGAAACACTGAAAACAGCATATGTTAACTTTTTTTTGTAAGGAAAATTTACACCTCCAAAGGAAATCTCTATTAGTAAGGGGGTCCCTCTTTCTGTACCAGGAAGAGAAAGGATGAGTTTAAATCACAAATCCTTATCAGTGGAGAACATACCCACTTAAAACTGCATAACAAACTTTCCTTGTTTACTGTCACTTTCCTGGTCACCTTCCCATAACTTGCATCCACCATACCCTTCTTCTTTTGTTTTAGCAAAAATGGTATTTAAACACAAATTCTAAGCCACCTCTTTAAGCTACTCATTTTCCTGAGTTCCTCCAATGTACAGTCATGCATCACTTAATGATGCAAATATGTTCTGAAAAATGTATCACTAGGTGATTTTGTCATTGTACCTAGATGGTACAGCCTATTACACACCTAGCTTATACAGTAGGGCCTGTTGCTTCTGGGATATAAACCTGCACAAGTATGGTACTGTACTGAATATTATAGGCAACTGTACCATAATGGTAAGTATTTGTTGTATGGAAACATAGAAAAGGTATAATAAAAATACAGTATAAAAGATGAAAAATAGCACACTTGCATCGGGCACTTACCATGAATGGAGCTTGCAGGACTGGAATTTGCTATGGGTGAGCCACTGAGTGAGTGACGAGTGAATGTGAAATCCTAGGGCATTACTGTATACTACTGTAGACTTTAGAAACACTGCACACTAAGGTGACAATTCATTAAAATATGTTTTCTTCAATAATAAATTAAACTTAAGTTATGGTAACTTTTATTTTTTAAACTTTTCAATTCAATTTTTTAGCTTTTTGATTCTTTTGTAAAAACCCTTAGCTTAAAACATAGACACATTTTACAGCTGTATAAAATATTTTCTTTCTTTATATCCTTATTCTATAAGCTCTTTTCTATTTTTTTTTTTTTACTTTTTAAAATTTTTTGTTAAAAATTAAGACAAACATGCACATTAGCGTAGGCCTACACAGGATCATCTCCTATGATAACAATGCCTTCTTCCAAAATACCTCCTGAAGGACCTGCCTGAGGCTGTTTTACAGTTAACTTTAAAGAAAAATAAGTAGAAGGTATATTATACTCTAAAATAAAAAGCATAGTATAATAAATACATAAAGTGGTAACATAATTTCTTATTATCATTATGAAGCATTATGTACTGTACATAATTGTATGTGCTGGACTTCTATATGACTGGAAGTACAGCAGGTTCGTTTAACCCAGCATCACCACAGACATGTGAGGAATGTGTTGAGCTATGACATGATGGCAGCCATGAGGTCAGTAGATGATAGGAATTTTTCAGCTCCATTATAATCTTATGCAACCACCATTGTATATGTGGTCCATTGTTAACCAAAACATCATTATGTGGTGCATGACTGTATATATATACACACACATACATATATATATCATATATACATATATATACACACACACACATATACATCATATATAGAGACACACATATATGTATATATATCATATGTATATATGATATATATGTATGTGTGTCTATATATATATCATATATATGTGTATATATGATATATATACACATACACTTATTTGTTTGCTTCTTGTTAATGTGTATTTTGTAACAAGGTCCCAGTGTGGAATCTAAAAGAGTAGAAGGAAAAGGGATTTCTTTCTCTTCCCTACTTTACCTTTGCCTTACATGGCAAAAAGTCTCTGCAAATGTATTTAAGTTAAGGCTTTTGAAATAGAGAGATGATCATGGATTATTCAGATGGTCCCAATGTCATCACAAAAGTATTTTAAGGATGAGGCAGGAAGGTCAGGGGTAGAGAAAGAGATACGATGACAGAAGCAGTACTTAGAGAGATTTAAAGATACCTTAGTGCTGGTCTTCAAGATGGAGGAAGGGATCAAGAACCAATGAATACAGGTGACCACTGGCCAGGAAATGGATTCTCCCTTACAGCCTCCAGAAGGAAGGCAGTAATGCCAAGCCATTTTTGATTTTTTTGTTACGTTTTAAGCCACAAAATTTGTATTAATTTGTAACAGTGTCAGTAAGGAACTAATACAAACAACAAACAGAGAAATAAAGAATTAAGTTTTACATGTTGAGTTTGAGTGCCCGTCGTGTACCCACTTGAAATTCAGACCAAACTAGGGAAAAACATATTGAATTGAGAGTGTGCAGCATATAGGTCACAGCAGATGCCAAGGGGATGGAAGGCATTACCACCTTCCATCTAGCTCTAACAAGAACTAGAAAGCAGCTGGAGTCACACCCTGGAAACAGTAACTTTAAATAATTTCACAAAGGAAAATAGATAAGCAAAAGAAATGAGGAGTCCAAGAGGTGGAAGGAATTTGTTTTTTTAAGACAGGGTCTTTCTCTGATACCCAGGCTGGAATAGTGTGATCATGGCTCTCTGCAGCCTCAACCTCCCAGGCTCAGTGGATCCTCTCGCCTCAGCTTCCCGAGTAGCTGGGACTACAGGCATACACTACCACACCTGGATTTTTGTGGAGACGAGGTCTCCTGATGTCCAGGTTGGTTTTGAACTCCTCAGCTCAATTAACCCTCCTGCGTTGGCCTCCCAAAATGCTGGGATTACAGGCATGAGCCACCACGCCTGGCCAGGGGGGAAACTTTGAGAAGGCCATATCAGAAAAACCTGGGTGAGGTTGATAGAAAGGAATTGTCAGAAAAGTGTGTTTTGAGGCCAATTGGGAAGAGCTCAGAGAAGAGGATATTGGATTGGACAATATGGTACGTTTTCAGTAATGTGGGCAAAAGTAGCTTCAGTAAAGCTGTGGGATTAAAGCCAGATCAGGTAGAAGAGTGAATGGAAGGTGGGGAAATGGAGACGAAGACAGTCCATAATTTCTAGAATGCAACCAGACTTCTCTTGAAAGCTGGGTGAGCAACAGGGCTAAAGCTGGATATATTGAGGAAGAGGTATACGAATATTTGCTTGTTTGCTTATTTTTGAAGTTAGAGGTTATTGGAGCATGTTGTAGGCTGAGGGGTAAAGATAGTAAAATATGAGGAGTAGGGAATGGTGCATCAAGGCTGGGTTCTTGGGAAGCCTCAATTTTAAGAGCAACAACTTCTAGAGAGTCCTACTGTTTTCCTTTTCTTTCTTTCTTTTCTTTTTTTTTTTTTCTGAGATGGAGTCTTGCTCCATGGCCCAGGCTGGAGTGCAGTGGTGTGATCTCAGTTCACTACATCCTCTGCCTCCCAGGTTCCCAGGTTCAAATAATTTTCCTGCCTCAGCCTCCCAAGTAGCTGGGACTACAGGTGCACACCACCACTCCCAGGTTACTGTTGTATTTTTGGTAGAGATGGGGTTTCACCATGTTGACCAGGCTGGTCTCAAACTCCTGACCTCAGGTGATCTGCCCATGTCAGCCTCCCAAAGTGCTGGGATTATAGGCGAGAGGCACCATGCCAAGCCAGAGAACCCTTCTTTATTCATGTACCCATAACATGAGCTCAGCTCCTAATAGTCTTTCAAGTGTCCATTAGCTGAGAAAATTAGATATCCTCTTTATCCTGTGGCTTTCACAATTTATCTCATTAATTTCTATCCATCACCAGGGCTCTGACGGTGGGAGGGGTGCAGAGAATTGAAAGTAGGGATTGTATTTGTATAAATTGCAGGGAGCATCAGAAAGAAGTAAAAAGCTTAATCTAGGCACTTTGTCCTAAATAGATAAATAAATCTTTTAAATTGTTTTGGGAGTTAAGCTAAACTAATCGTTGAAACATTAATATTGGCCAGGAGTATATTTTTAAATAGAGTTAGGAAGATGAGAAGCAACGACTGCAACCAGAAACACAGATGAAAGAAGTGACAGTGAATTTCTGAGTTCCTTTACACCAGATTGTGTGTTTACAGCTACAGTCCCCAACTTTTTTGGCACCAGGGACCAGTTTTGTGGAAGACCATTTTTTCCATAGATGTGGTGGGGTGGAATGGGGGAGATGGTTTCAGGATGAAACTGCTCCACCTCAGATCATCAGGCATTAGTTAGATTCTCATAAGGAGTGTGCAAGCTAGATTCCTCTTGTGCACAGTTCACAATAGGGTTCACACTCCTATGAGAATCTAATGCTGCCGCTGATCTGACAGGAGGCGAAGCTCACGCGGAAATGCTTGCTGGTCTGCCACTCATCTCCTGCTGTGTGACCTTGTTCCTAACAGGCCATGGACCGGTACCGGGGGCTGGGGACCCCTGGTTTACAGTTTCAGCTGAGAATTAAGAATCGAAATGCCCTAAATAAGTCAAGGGGAAAAGGAGAATCATGCTTTTGCCTGAGTTAATCAAAATGACTTTGTAAAATATCAAATTTTCTTTAGTTTGTGAGCATACAGGTCTTTAGTGATGGAAATGAACAATGCACTTTCCCCTTTAAAAAAGTGTAAAGAGTAAGAGTTATACATGAAAATAAAACCCCCTTTCCTAGAATCATGGGAATTTGCCTCAAACATCTAGGAAAGTGATATCCCCAGTGTATACCTTGTGATGTGCAGGATAATATTCTCAGGATGGCAACCTCAAAGAAAGAGGGTCACACTGCTGTTTGTAGGTATAAATTCGATAAATGTGTTATGGATATTGAACAAGAAAGAAAAACAGCAAATTCCTTTTAGTGACCTGAGAATATTTCTCAGAGCCTTTCTAGTGCATCATATGACATCAATTCGTTGTTGCCGAAGTCCCCAAATATTCTATAATTCTTGTCAAGTTCAAACGTAATTTCAAACCCACATTTGCTTTTGTAGGTTTAAAATAGTAACTCTCTAATGACTTCCATCACTAGACCTCTATATGTAAAGAAGTGGTATTTAGGATGATCTTTGGATCACTGGTAATACATTGCGATATGTTTGATGAGTGTTATTAGTTGTTCTTGGAGACGTGATTTTGTGTATGTAAAGCAATAGTACATTTCCCAAATATCAAGAGATTAAGTTGTTTTATAAAGCTCTCAAGGTGTTTTAAGAAGTCTGGACCACTACTATATCCGCAAGTAGTACAGTACTTTTCCTAGTACGGTGCATTGGATTGCTAGAAAATCTTTTATCTTTCCCATTTAAAATGTCCATCTGACATGCAAATAATCTGTGTATGAGTCACTCACCCAACAGGATGCTTTTTTGTGTATGCAACAATGACTTATAAAGTACACCTCTGAAACACAAGTTCACACAGATGAATGAAGCATACATTTGACTTCAGGCATAACAAAAGAATTTGAATCTGTACCTCAGTGTAAAGTGATTCAAGTGATTCTTGAATTTCATATTTTGGTTAATGCCATTGCCACTCTTTCAATGGCTCAGGATTGAAACCTCCACGTCATCATTAAATCTCTTTTCTTCCTCACACCCCAGATCCAATTAGCTGCCCAATCCTGTTGATTCTATGACCTCAACATGTTTGGCATCTGACCCTTCCTGTCTGCCACCCTTAGTTCCTTGTGGCTGGATATTATCATGGCCTTGGAATTGGTCTCCCTGGCTTGGGCAGCATCCTTTCTTCATTACTTCTCTCCATTGTCACCTCGTTTCTCTTCCTATGATTTAGATTAAATCATTTCCTTCCTCAAAAGATGTGAGGAATCGCTATTACCAACAGAATGAAGTGCAGGATCCTCAAGCCGATATTCAGATTACAACAGTGTAGCCCATGGGCCAGTGTGGTCAGTGAACCCCTTGGTGTGGTTCATGATGGAGATGTATAGAGAAATAGGGAGTAGTCATTAAGAAACTTTCCTAAGCATTCTTTTTTTCCCCCTCACATTTGTTCTGATTATATAATTGAAATGTAATTATACATCTGTTGAATCTACTGATATGGTTTCAAAATTTTGTAGCTTTTAAAATAGTTTTTCATATTTTTTCTAGTAATTTACTCTTACTGCTGAAAAATATACGTATCAGTATATGATCAGTCAGAAATATAAAATAGTAATCGTTTGGGAATCACAGTTCTACAACAGCACTACTCCAAGTGTGGCCCCTGGCCTGGCAGCATCAACATCACTTGGGAGCTTGTTAGACAAGCAGAATTGCAAGTTCTACCCCAGACCTACATATACAGAATTTCTGGGGGTAGGTATCAGCACTTGGTGTTTTAACAAGCCCTCCAGGTGCATGCTAAAGTTTCAGATACACTGAGTAACCATCTTTCCACCACTCCTTGGACACTCCCTAGCCCCTGATGGCTATTAAGCAGTTGAAATGTGGCTAGTGTGACTGAGAAACTGAATTTTTAGCTGTATTTAATTTAATTCAAATTTGAATAGCCATATTAGACAGCTAGTGGCTGGCCACACTGGACAGTACAGTAATGGGAGGTCTGCTTGCATAACTATATTCTTAAATAGATAGCCACAGTATCATCTTGGTGCTGTTATTTCAAGATTTTCAGTTCATGTAGGAATATTTGTCCTCTGACCCCAGCACTTTCATACCAATCTACTACATTTATCCATCTTTCAATATAAGTCTCTATTTTCACCTCTTCCAAGAAGACTTGCAAGACCATCCTTATTTAAATTAACTTCCCTCCTTGTTTTCCTCATCTACCTTTTTTTCTAATTCTCTTATAAAACTTATTACCCTCTTCTTTGTACCTAAGTTACATGGGGATGAGTTTACCCTCCCCCAGATGGACAGCTGTTGGCTTGTCTTTCTATCATGCAACAGCATCTAGCTGGTACTTTGCAAATAGAAGACATTCAACAACCATGTAATTGAATTAAATGTACAGGAAACCAGAAAGAAAAGTCCTCAACACCAACAATACATCCTAGTGTTCTTAGAAGTTGAGACAGATCAGAATGTTAACATACACAATTTAGTTTAGAATAGGAAAAATGTTAAAGCTATGGTGAAACATTTGTCACAGGATCAAAATATATTGTTATAAAAATAAACACAGTGCCTGCTTCATCATTTTTTTAGCAGCAGGAAAGCATTTTCCTTTGGCAATCCTCTACCTCCATCAGAATTGTTTCTTAACTAAATGTGAGATTAAAAACAGACTTGTGGCTTTTTTTTTTTTTTTTGAAAAAATGGCACTCCCTTTGGCAGAAAGATATTCTTGCTGATATAAAAGCAGTTTTCCCAACAATTTTATGAAAACTCTTTGACTTCAAAATAGATCAATATTTTGCTACAAATAAAAATATTTATTTTTATATAAAACAATAAAATATAGTTCATTTTGCTTTATTTCAGAGTTCTCTACTTTATCCTGTTTTTACATAGCTATAAAATTAAAATACATGAAAGTAACCACACCAAACCAAACATTAGGGTGGTTAATAATTAAGTATATTCTGCCATCAATGTAATAAACCTCATTAGATTTTTATAGGGATTACATACCCACACTGACTCACAAATACAGCAATCCAAAGAACTTACACTTCACAATGCCATCACACAAAAGTGAATGGGAAACGTATGTTACTTCCCAACAATGGGCAATGGCAGCATTCATATGAAATTTGAAAACCTGAACGTCAAATACAATTGATAGTTTTCTATGTGCCTTTCATTATGGGAACTCACCAACTCACATCAATGCCAACTCCTCTTATGAGTTGTATTTTCCAAATTTTGTGGTTGTCTGATAGTGCCATGGTGAAAAACAACAAGCATAATTCAACAAGCTCCCAGAGTCCACACACATATTTGATGTTCTCAGACTGTTCTAAGATAGTAGGAAAAGATGCAGGTTTATTGTGGACACTTAACTTAGACAAGTAATAGGCTGGTAAGTCTAAAAGAGACACTGTATTTATCTCAATAATCTACCATTTACTAGAACATGATGGTAAAATGTTTTAAGACTGAAAAAAGATACCACAGTAGAAAATATATAATCCTAGTTATGGTAAAAACAAATGTATGTCAAAGCATAAAAAATTAACTGAAACACCAAACTGTTAAAACTAGTTTTCCTTGAGTGAGTAAGTAGTACTAGTAGGGGTAATGAGGGATCTATTTTTTTAATGAATCTACTTTATATATATATGTATATATATATTTTTTAATTTGAATCTTGTATATTAAGAATGTTTCCATGTATTACTTGGATAACCAAAAGTAAGAATTATTCTAAGAAAATAAAAAACACTCTATTTTCTTTTTCTTTTTTTTTTTTTTTGAGTCAGAGTCTTGCTCTGTCACCAGGCGCCAGGCTGGAGTGCAGTGGCATGATCTCAGCTCACTGCAACCTCCACCTCCTGGGTTCAAGCAATTCTCCTGCCTCAGCCTCCCAAGTAGCTGGGATTACAGGTGCCGGCCACCATGCCCAGCTAATTTTTGTAATTTTTAGTAGAGATGGGGTTTCACCATCTCACTATATTGCCCAGGCTGGTTTCCTGGGCTCAAGCAATCTTCCTGCCTAAGCCTCCCAAGGTGCTGGGATTACAGGTCTGAGCCACTGCACCTGCCCAAAGACCACTCTATCTAAAGAAAGGCAAGAAAACGCTTTTCTTCCTAATAGGATTTCCCCCCCTAAAATGTAGTATAAATGCAAGTTAAACTACTTAAAAAAATAAACTTTATTTTTTATTTTATTTATTTTTTATTGCACTTTTTAAGGAAAACAAAAATCAAACAGGACTCCCTAATGACCTCTGATTAACTCTTATTAATGATAATAAATATTTATATAATACTTTACAGTTTAGAATTTGCTCTTTACATTTATTATCATAGTTCTTAATTTAATGGTGAAGTAGGTATCACCATCATCATTTTACAGATGAGGAACTGAAATTCAGGCATGTTATAACTTTTGGCTGATATCACCCAGGTTTCCATAATTTGATCCAAATTCTGATTCAAAATCTCATATGTTAGCTGTCACATTTCCTCAATTCAAGGAGATGCAGAGAAACTGATTAGCTGAATCTGACTAGAGACGTTAATCCAGACAATTAATGACTTTGTAAGGTGTAACAAATTTATTTGAACTATGTATAAAATAGTAATATTTTATACAGCTTGGGAGGTCTTTAACAACTTCCCTGCATACTCTTTCTAGTGATCTTATCCTTAATTAGAGTAATCACCAGTGAGAGAATGACTTAAGTTTCCTTGAATCCCAATCCCATGTTCATTGTTGTATCACCTTTAAGATCTATTCATTGTTCATTCACTTTTTCTGCAAATATGTATTTATCTCCTAATATGTTGCTTATTGTATGCATAGGAAATGTGATCAGGGAGAAGAATGAGGCACCATCCCTATTTTCAGGGAATTCCAAATCCCTGGGAAAATGGGTGCAAAATAATAAACCCATGTGACAAAAAAGAAGATCAACACCATTGTATGTGCCAAACTGCAGTGGTTCCCAACCGGGGTGGGAGTGGGGAACTGTGCCACCCAGGGATTTTTCAGCAATA
This sequence comes from Plecturocebus donacophilus, assembly GCA_004027715.1. Classification (NCBI taxonomy): domain Eukaryota; kingdom Metazoa; phylum Chordata; class Mammalia; order Primates; family Pitheciidae; genus Plecturocebus; species Plecturocebus donacophilus. The sequence goes on from PVKP010016647.1 coordinate 14,845, forward strand.
GCTGGAGACATTTTCGTTGTCATAGCTTGGAGGATGGATGTTACTGGCATGTAGTGGGGTGGAGGCCAGGAATGCTGCTAAATACCTAGAGGGCAAAGGACAGCCCACAACAGAGAATTATCAGGCCCCAAATGCCAGTACTGCCAAGGTTTAGAAATCTTTTGCTAAGGATATCATCCTTTCCAGATTTTAAATAAAGAATGTCAGTCAGGTGTGGTGGCTTACACCTGTAATCCCAGTATTTTGGGAGGCCGAGGTGGGAGCATCACCTGAGTCAGGAGTTTGAGACCAGCCTGGGTGACATGGTGAAACCTTGTCTCTACCCAAACAAAACAAAACAAAGCAAAACAAAAACAAAAGCAAAAACAAAACCACAACAGCCAGGTGTGGTAGTGTGCACCTGTGGTCCCAGCTACTCGGGAGGCTGAGATGAGAGGACTGCCTCAGCCTTAGAGGTCAGGGCTACAGTGAGCCATCATTGAGCCAGTGCACTACAGCCTGGGTGACACAGCAAGACCCTGTCTCAATCAATCAATCAATCAATCAATCAATAACATTTATGCTGGCTAAACTATAGAGGAATTTACAATTCTATGACAATGAATAGATTAAAAATGTAAGTAATCTACTCTTGAATAAATGCTCTAATCTTATTTTACATCTGTCAGTGAAATTAAGACACAGCACAGTCATGCACCATATAACAACGTTTTGATCAGTGAGGGACTGCATACATGACGTGATCCCATAAGATTATAATAGACCTGCCCTTTACAGGTGTACCATTTTTAATCTTTTATATCATCTTCTTACTGCATCTTTTCTATGTTTAGATACACAAATACCATTGTGTTACAGTTGCCCGCAGTATTCAGTACAGTCACACGCTATGCAGGTTTGTAGCCTAGAAGCAATAGGCTCTACCATACAGCCTTGGTGTGTAGTAGGCTGCACCATCTAGGTTTGATTAAGTGCACTCTATGTTCACACAATCATAGAATTGCCTAACGATGCGTGTCTCAGAACATAGTCTCGTCATTAAGTGACACATGACTTTGCAATCTTTCTGGAAGTGGCCTAATAATGCCTAAGTAAGTAGGGTGGGGGATTCCACACTATAGGGGAACGAGTTCATCATTCTTATGCCCCACCCTTGACTGAGCCCTCACTGTCTCTCCCTCTCCAGACTGCTGCACACCAGGATCAGATTGTCTCCTGTTCAGCCCTCTTTACCAGATCCCCACTGCTCTGGGGATAACAATCAAACTTGCTTCAACAACTACAAGGCATCGATGACTTGGACCCTGCCAACCTCATCCTCTCACCTTGTTCACTTTGCCTTAGCCACAGTGATCCCCAAATCATTTTCTCTGCCCAGAGATTCCACACGGTCTGTTCCCTCTAACTGGAAATATCTTCCCCCTACCACTAAAGTCTTATGTTTTGTATCATGACCTAAATATCACACCCTAAAAAAGGCTTTCCTTAACTTCCCACTTCCTTTCCTGCTCTGCTTTCATTTTATTTTATTTTATTTTGAGATGGGGTCTCACTCTGTCACCCAGGCTGTAGTGCAGTGGCTCAATCACATCTCAACCTCCCAGACGTAGCCTCCCAAGTAGCTGGGACTATGGGTTCCACCGCACTCAGCTATTTTTTTTATTTTTAATTGTTTGGTAGAGACGGGGTCTCACTATGTTGCTCAGGCTGTGCTCTGCTTCCTTATCCATTTTCCACCCCTCTCTTCCCTGCTGTGTGCTCCATCCCCATGTGTCAGTGTGACTCCAGCACCCTTGCTGGCTGGCTCTGGGTTGGGTTTGACCATTAAGCAGTAGTGGTAAAAAATCTGAGGGCTGCAGGTAATGAACGTCCAGGTATTTTCATCCCCTTTCCTACTTGGGTGCCATTCTGGGAGTAAGTTCCTCCCACTAGTACCAGAATTCCAGCTCTCAGTAAGCCCTGGTGCCACATTCTGTCCTCTTGCTCCTGCAGCTGATGCAAGTCTCTGGGCAAGTCAGCATCTCTCCTGTGTTCCCTTAACACTGCCCCACCTCTGAAAGTAGCCCCTTCATCAAGAAATGTTCATTCGAACCATCTAAAGTGAATTTTGTTTCCAGTCGGCAACTTGACATTCACGCTCCTCAATCTAAATCACTTTTTCTTCATATAGATTCTTCCACAGCACTCAATCATTTTTCCTCTGTACTCTTATCATACTTTATAAATGTACATATGTGTGTTCATAGTTTGATTCCCTGTGTAATATATGTCACCTGACCTGGCACAATTTTGTGTATTTTACAGGGAACATAGTTGTTTTGCTAATGACAGTTTAATGGATGGATGAAAGGGAAGGCAACATCCTTGCTCAAGATAGACATCTGAATCTTTCATGAAATAAATTATTGTTAAAAAGCAATGTTAATATAAGGAAGTTATGGGTGAATAAAACAGCATGTGAAGGAAAATTCTTGAAGTTTTAAGTGCATGCATGCAGCCAGTCAACTGACATTTGTTCAGCACCTCATGAGTACCACACTCTTCATTAGGCATTGGGAACACAGACATGAAAAGAAAACAGTCTCCTTCCTCAAAGGCTCAAAGACTGGTGGGGAAGATGAGAATGTAAAGAGAATGGGGCACAGGGGACACTTGAGCCAGGGCTACAAGGAGGTCAATATAGAGGTTTCTATCAAAAGGGAAAGGTTTACAAGGGAGGCATCTGGAAATAGAAAAAATCAAACAAGATTATGTTTCAAGTTTGTTGGATAGCTAATATGACTGTAAAGTCTTTGTTGCTCCTCAAATTTGAAGAGGAAAGGAAGGAAGCAGCATTCAAGCCAAATAGGTTGCTTCGAGGTAACGTCTCAGCCCAGTTAAAAGGGGAGAGTTGACACTGGCAGAAAAGCAGAAGAGGCAATAACACAAAAATTGACTGGTGTTTACTACAAGACTCCAGACATGTGGGTCCTGATCATAATGGGAGCTCAAGTGGGACAGCCACCAAAGCCTGTATCTGGAGCACCTGGGAACCTGGCAATTTCTGAGTTTAGGTAGGTTTAAGTAATTTACCCACCATCAAGTTTGATACGCATGCTTGTGCCATTGGGTGGTATGCATGTGTGTGTGTCTGCTTACAATATGACACTTGTAATACTTTAGGTAACAGTTACATTCACCAACAGTCTTGGAATATTAAAAAATATTCTAACACCTTTTTTTAAAATTGCATTTTAGGTTTTGGGGTACATGTGAAGAATATGCAAAATTGTTGCACAGGTACACACATGGTAGTGTGATTTGCTGCCTTCCTCCCCATCACCTATATCTGGCTTTTCTCCCCATGCTATCTCTCCCCAACTCCCCACCCCCCACTGTCTCTCCCCTGTTTCCCCCTGATAGACCCCAGTGTGTGATGCTCCCCTCCCTGTGTCCATGTGTTCTCATTGTTCAACACCCACCTATGAGTGAGAACATGTGGTGTTTGATTTTCTGTTCTTGCGTCAGTTTGCTGAGAATTATGGTTTCCAGGTTCATCCATGTCCCTACAAAGGACACAAACTCATCGTTTTTGATGGCTGCATAGTATTCCATGGTGTATATATGCCACATTTTCCCTGTCCAGTCTATCATCGATGGGCATTTGGGTTGGTTTCAGGTCTTTGCTATTGTAAACAGTGCTGCAATGAACATTCGTGTGCATGTGCCCTTATAGTAGAACGATTTATAATCCTTCAGATATATACCTAGTAATGGGATTGCTGGGTCAAATGGAATTTGTATTTCTAGGTCCTTGAGGAATCACTACACTGTCTTCCACAATGGTTGAACTACTTTACACTCCCACCAACAGTATAAAAGTGTTCCTATTTCTCCACATCCTCTCCAGCATCTGTTGTCTCCTGATTTTTTTAATGATCGCCATTCTAACTGGCATGAGATGGTATCTCAATGTAGTTTTGATTTGCATTTCTCTAATGACCAGTGATGATGAGCATTTTTTCATATGTTTGTTGGCCTCATATACGTCTTCTTTTGTAAAGTGTCTGTTCATATCCTTCGCCCACTTTTAAATGGGCTTATTTGTTTTTTTCTTGTAAATCTGTTTTAGTTCTTTGTAGATTCTGGATATTAGCCCTTTGTCAGATGGGTAGAATGCAATTTTTTTTCCCATTCTGTTGGTTGCTGGTTCACTCTAATGACTGTTTCTTTTGCTGTGCAGAAGCTGTGGAGTTTGATTAAGTCCCATTTGTCTATTTTGGCTTTTGTTGCCAATGCTTTTGGTGTTTTGATCATGAAGTCCTTGCCTACACCTATGACCAGAATGGTTTTGCCTAGGTTTTCTTCTAGGATTTTTATGGTGTTCTTATGTTTAAGTCTTTAATCCATTTGGAGTTAATTTTAGTGTAAGGTGTCAGGAAGGGGTCCAGTTTCTGCTTTCTGCACATGGCTAGCCAGTTTTCCCAACACCATTTATTAAACAGGGAATCCTTTCCCCATTGCTTGTTTTTGTCAGGTTTGTCAAAGATCAGATGGTTGTAGATGTGTGGTGTTGCCTCTGAGGCCTCTGTTCTGTTCCATTGGTCTATATCTCTGTTTTGGTACCAGTACCACGCTGTTTTGATTACTGTAGCCCTGTATTATAGTTTGAAGTCCAGTAGTGTGATGCTTCCCGCTTTGTTCTTTTTGCTTAGAATTGACTTGGCTATTCAGGCTCTCTTTTGTTTCCATACGAATTTTAAGGTGGTTTTTTCCAGTTCTGTAAAGAAGGTCATTGGTAGCTTGATGGGGATAGCATTGAATCTGTAAATTACTCTGGGTAGTATGGCCATTTTCATGATATTGATTCTTCCTAACCATGAACATAGAATGTTTCTTCATCTGTTTGTGTCCTCTCTTATTTTGTTGAGCAGTGATTTGTAGTTTTCCTTGAAGAGGTCCTTTACGTTCCTTGTTAGTTGTATTCCTAGGTATTTTATTCTCTTTGTAGCAACTATGAATGGCAGTTCATTCTTGATTTGGCTCTCTTTAAGTCTGTTATTGGTGTACAGAAATGCTTGTGATTTTTGCACATTGATTTTGTATCGTGAGACTTTGTGGAAGTTGCTTATCAGTTTCAGGAGATTTTGGGGAGAGACAATGGGGTCTTGTAAGTATACAATCATGTCATCTGCAAATAGAGACAATTTGACTTCCTCCTTTCCTATTTGAATACCCTTTATTTCTTCTTCTTGCCTGATTGCTCTGGCTAGAACTTCCAATACTATATGGAATAGGAGTGGTGAGAGAGGGCATCTAACACCTTTTTTTCATTGAAATAATATTTTTTACCATCTCATATAGAGGAAAAGTGCTATTTTAATGAATGCTTTCATCATCTTCATGGTTCTATCTGCAAGTTGTCCCAGCCCAGAGAAGTCAGAATGAGACACAAATCATTCTGATTAAAACCAAATAAATACTGAGGTCCTATTCTCAGTCAGACATTAGACCAGGGGTCAGCAAACTTGTTGTAAATATTTTAAGTTTAGTGAGCCATATGATCTCTGTTGCAACAAGTCAACATTATTGTTTTAATGTGGAATCAGACATAGATGATATGTAAATGAGTGGGGGTGGCCATGTTCCAATAATACGCTGGTTACGAACATAGGTGGCAAGTCAGATTTGGACTGTGGGCTGCAGGATGCCAGCCCTGCACCAGACTACAAAGAAGGAAAGGAAAAAATGAACTAAGAACAAGGACAACAGCTCCAAAACAAATAGGAAAAAGAAAATAATTGATGGTAATACTGCAGTGGTACCTAAAAGAGAATATTATAATTGTAAGATCCAATAAGATAATGACAATAAATCAATAAACTTTGACCAAACACATATTCTCCCTTGTAATAAAGTAAAACATATTGGTAGAATGTTCTACTTACCATAACTACTATTAAATTCTTATTTTGCAATACATAAATAAATATATAGCTCAAAAATAGGAGCTAATTACAATATGGATGAACCTTGAAAACATGCTAAATGGAAGAAGCCAGCTGGAAAAAGCCACATATTATATGATTCCATCTATATGAAATGTCCAGAAGAGGTAAATCCACAGAGACAAAAAGCAGCTTAGTGGTTTCCAGGGGCTACAGGGAGGGGAAAATGGAGAGTGATTGCTAATGGGCACAGAATTTCTTTATAGGGTGATGACAATATTCTGAATTAATTAGTGGTGATAGTTGCAGGACTCTGTGAATATACTAGACAATCACTGAATTGTACACTTTGAAAGAGTGAATTTATGGAATGTGAATTACATTTCAATTTTAAAAAAGGAGCAGGATATTCTCATATGATTTGGCACTATCTTTCTGGAAGGCATATTGAAAGTCCTACAATGTGGGAAGTAAGAGAGAAATAGCTAAGATTTGGAAACTGAAGAGCAGCAGAAAAATAAATTATTTCAGCAACTGCAATACACATCAATTTGAAAACAAAATGGGTACTGTCATGTCTTGAGAGCAACTAAAAGGTAATATTTTGCCTCCCCACATCTGTGGAAAATAGTCATGGACACCTGATCTGTTTATATGAGTTAACAACAGATTTGCCTGGACATCAAATGATTGTTGCTGGGTGTGGACTAGGAGCTCTTCATACATTACTGATCTAAAGCCCATTTTACAGATGAGCAAACTGATTGGCAAAGGCCATGCATCTCTTCTGATCTCAGGGATCTCATGTGGATGGTGCTTCTAGTGGAAGGAGAATATCAGCCTGTGTCTTGGACATTCGTCAGCTGTTTTCTGTTCCCTTAAACGGGATTGCAAATGAGGCCCCACAAGCAAGTTCACAATGTTGCCATCCCAATTTCAGCCATAGTGTCCCAACTGGTCTCCCTGCTCCCTCTCCTGCTCACATCTGCCAGAGGGATCTATTTAAAACTGAAATGAGCCCATGCCCTTCCCCTTCTTAAAAAGCCAAGCTCTTTACCCTTGTTTAGAAGGGCTTAGAGGCCCCAGCTCCATTGGCTATCACATGGGCCATATCTTGCCTTTGCCCTTCCTGCATCAGCCTATGGGCCTTCCTGTCCATCACATCTCGAAGGAGCATCCTAGCTCGTGCCTCTGCCTGGCATGCCCTTTACATGGCTGACTTGTCATTCAAGTCACCTCCACAGAGACTGTCCTTGTCTACTGTTCTAAAGTAGCCACAATTCACTCTATTTTAATCCTTTGTAAAGCTCTGACCATCTGATATTCTTCCATCCCATCCTCCCTTCCTCTTCTCTTTTTTCCTCCTCCCCTTCTTGCCTTGCTCCCTTTTTCCCTTTCTCCCTCTCTCCTTTCCTGCCACTTCTCTGTCCACTCGAATAGAAGCTGTATGAGAACATGAACTCTAGGCTGTTCATCTGCCCCTGGCCCATTATAGGCACTCAAATATTTGTTGAGAGAATTACTGAATGCTGATGAAACCTGGCAAAGGTCCTGTGTTTTGTTAAATGACGAAAGATATAAATCCCATAGCACATAGTCTTCGCTCTACAGAGGGGTAACAATAAATGAAACTAATGACCACAAACTTCAGAAGGCCCTAACCAACACCGACCATTTACAACTGTCCCCACCCCCAAGGTTCCAAGTCTGAGACAAGTTTCAGCCTGAAGTGAGTTTTTATTACCTACTCATAAACCCCTGAATCATGTGGTTTACAGGGCAAGTGCTAATGCAGTCATAATTATATTGGTGTGAACACATTGTCATAGAAATGTAGCAAACATAGACACAGGCATTTAAGAGAAACCAGCTGCTCACAACACAAGATCAACCATCACATAGAAACCAGTCACCAAGCACACAGCTAAGGAACTTGAACTGAGTGACTAAAGGTGACACACCCTATAAATCACAGAGTATGATGACAGTTTGCACCAGCACCTCAGAGCAACCAACTTACTGCCCGGAGTAGTATGCATTTTGAGGAAATCTATAATTAAGGCATGGATACCACCCTCCCCAAATGGTGACTGGCATTCTTTTTTCTGTTTAACCCAAGCACAAAATAAGTGTTAAGTTCAGTTTGTGGATGATTTCCTTTCTTTCTCTTTGGAAGCAGATCAAGGAACAAGAAAGGACATGACTTCATTATAAATTCATTACTTACCTAGGGTATTTTTTTTCCCTTTTTAATCTCTAAAATAACAGTTGATTCATTAAGAGACTCAAAGGTGAAAAATGTCAAGCTTTTGACCTTTTCTTAATTCACACATATACTGAGCCAATGAAAACATATCCACACCCATCTCCCCATAATTAGTACTTTCTATGATGATTCCAGAGCAGGATTTCTCAGCCTAGGCACTGTTGTCATATTGGATCAGATAATTCTCTGTGCCTGGGCTGTCCTGTGCATTGTAGGATGTTAAGCAGTATCCCTGGCCTCCACCCACTGGATGCCAGGAGCATCGCACCTTCTCCCCTCAAGCTGTGACAATCAAAAATGCCTGTAGACATTGCAAAATATCCTTTGGAAAGCAAAACTACCTCAGGATGAAAACCACTGTTCAAAACGTTGTAATAGGAAAAACTAAGAAAAAAGATCAGGTTATATTCCGTAATTGTTTTTGTTTTTCAATATACGCTGCCACATTTTATTTTTTGGACACTATAAACTTATCAATCCAGAATGTACACTTATTGTCCTTTTAGCATTTTTTTCTTTGTTTGAGTGGTGGATGTTGTTCAGTGTCTTGCTAAAATGCCACAGGGCCAGAATTGCTCTTGTAGGTCAACTCCCTGACATTCATCACAGAATTTTATGCTTTCATTCAGCATTGCATGCTAAGATTACACTTAAAAAAAAAAACAAAAAAACAAAAAACAAGCAGGGCCCATAAATAATTGCCCCTGAGATTCGGCATTATTTGCACTTGGTGGAGCAACCTTAAAACTGGTTTCAAACCAGACATTTAAAGATCATAATATTTGTAGGAAGAGTTCTTAAAGAGAAGGAAGAGAGCTGGTTTTAGTTTGAAACCAATGAAAAAACAAGTCGTTTGTCTCTGCCTTTCACTAAAATAACTAACTTTAATGATGATGTATTTAGAATAGCAACAGCAAGAGCAGAACTAGTCCTGGCATTGGCCTTAGAAGATTTTACAACTCTGAAAAGGTCATTAATCAGCAAACAATCTATAAAGACAATCTAAAAAAATGTGTTCCAACTGCCTCATTCCCTTGTCTTGGTTATAATCCAAGAGCAAATCCTCCAAGTCTAAATCTTGCAACCCATAAAACTTCTTATCTGCCTTTACTTGGTATAGGCCAACAACCAAATCTCTACACATTGTTTTTCCCATAGAAGAATTAGGCTGTAAGTTTGTTCACCAAGAGGCACTTGGTGGGAAGAAAGAATAAGCAAGAAATCTGCCATAAATCTCCATCAGCCTTCTTGTGTAAAGCTGATATGGATTTAGAAAAAGTTTGTTATTCATAAACTTTGTTATTTGCCCAGGAATAATTTTATTCTAATTGAAAAAGTACATTTTAAAAGCTGTCAACAACTGTGCATGGATTATTTGACATTGTACAGGAAGCTGGCCAATGTAACACATTTGTATGGCATAGTCACAGTACAATGTGATTTTGTTTGCTTTTAAAATTTTCTTGTATGATATATTATGCTTATTGATTTTACACCAGATGCATATTTGGCATGAATGGCATAATTTTTTTAAGGTTGTTTACAGAAAGAAGAAAAATCAGTGGGTTTCTAAATGATTTTTTTTTTCCTGATGGGTTAGTGATGTGCTTTGTGTAATCCCCACATTTTTGTTTGGGCCAACAGTCACCATAGTCCATCAATTTGATTTGTGATTTTACTTTATACTCTCTACTAGTAGCTTGCACTTTGTGATCTATTTAACATCTTGCCTTTCTTATTAACAAAACCCAAACTAGGCCTTGTTCAGGGTGACTGGCTGAAAAGAATGTGCTTCATCAGAGACGGTAGGTGGGGAACTAGCATTCTTCTTTACGAACAATATGCTTTACCACAAGTGTGGAGGATTGGATGTGTGGAAAGTCTGAGTCCCCCTTTCAATGCTTGCAGGGGCCTTTAGAGGTTTTATTAATGACAATTTAAATACCCTTCTTTTCTATAGATCTCCCATCAACGAATTCAACAATTGCTTGGAGGGGCAGGTTGACATTATGAATTTAGTTTAGGAGAAGATGTCTAAATGCTTCTAAATAACCATGTGATTTCTAAAATAATTGATCATAAATAATATCTTATAGTTATAAGTCAGGGAGATTAATGATTTGAATACTACTTGAATAAAGTGTGCTGTTGTCTCTACCCACCAACCCTGGGCCCCCAGTTAAACAAAGATACATCTATCAACATACTCTCCTCGCAAAAATGTAGGTCCTGATTTTAAGGTGATCTAACATAAATTATCCATTCAAAATACTACATACTGAATGTCTGGGAGAGCCAGATATTTACCATATTCTGTCTTTTATTTTCAGATGTAAAATAGTTCAAAAGCTAATTATTTTTAAAGTGTGGGGACAAAAGTCATATTTTGAGTGGGGCCTAATACATTGGGCCTGTCTAGCAGAGCAGTCCTCTTCAGTTCGCCTAACCACTCACAGAGGAATTCACCAGAGTTTAACAATCCACTCAGAATCTTCAGTGTTGCTATCACCTCCATATGCATAAAGAACCAATCGACTATTGCCACCAGAACAGAAATTCTACAACAAATGCTAGTATATGCATTATTTTATTCAGTCCTCTATTCACCTTAAAAGGAAGGTACATGCAATGTCTCTCATTTTACTGAGAGGTTAAGTGATTTGCCTGAGTTATACAGCCAGCAAGGGGCTGAAGCAGACCTTGAAGCCAGCCTTTTCCCATCATATAGTCGGTGCTCCTCCCACTCCACCTAGAAGAGCAAGTCACCATCACAAGATGGAGGGCTGCTGGCTCCCATTGTGAGGTCATGGAGAATGGAAACACTGAAATTAGACCCAGGAATTGTTGGATAAAATTTTCCATGCCCTGATGTCAAAGTAGATATATACATGATAGATACTAAGGCATTAAGGAAATCATGAGTCAATAGTAGTGCTTATTACCAAGTATAGTTCTTATATGTCCCTCCATGAGACAAGCAAACATGCAAAAACCATGTTCGATGCATTGTTATTCCTTAAAAATCTTAAAAACCCAGTGCAGTCCAGTCAATCCTGTTTTCTTCCCCAGACTTTGTACATCAGCTGTTCTTTATTATCTCTGTTATTTAATGAACATAGAGCAGGCACTGAGTAGGGGGCTGGCATTGAAAGTGACTTTAAGTACAGTCACAGAGCTGCAAACTCAGCTGCTGCTGTTTTGAAACACTATTCCGTCTTGTTATCAATGCTTAGACCACACTGGGCATGGCAGGTTGCTGCATTTGCAGTGGGGCATTCCTGAGGGGGCATTGCAAGCTGTGTCTGTGACTTGTAGGGTTTTTCAAGTTCTCCTTTCAGAGCAATTATTCTCCAAAGCTCTCTTCCCCAAAATGTGTCCCTGCAGGATTCCTCTCTCTGCTCTGTTCGTCACTAGGTTCATATCTTTGCTGTAGTACTTGTCACATTGCATTAAAACATCTTTTGACCAGTCTGCCTTGTCCACGTGACTGGGAGCCTCTCAAAAGCAGATATGTTGCTCATTATTGTGGATTGCCTAAGGGTCTGGCAACTATGTCTGACATGTATTGATGATCCCCTCCTCTCTCCTAGTTTGCTTTATCTCCTATGAAATTTCTCATTGGAATCCTTTAAGTGTTATTGATTCAAGTATCTACCCAGTTTTGTGACAGCACTATAGCACTATGATTTCTTGCCCCATTTTGCTTCTGTTATTAAATTTATTTTCCCATTAATTTCTACTGCAAGTCAGAAAGATGAAGAAGAAAAATTCTGGGTTGTGGAGTCACTAGCCAGCTGTTTGGCAATGGGCGTCTTTACCCAGTCTTAGCTCGGCCCCTCATTTATATTTCTAAAGAGAGGGAGTAGGAAGAGAAGAGAAGGGAAGACAAGTTGGGAAAGAAAAGAAGGGAAGGAATGAGAAAAAGAAAGCAAAAAGTCTGTATTGTATGGTTGTAGGAATTTTAGAGATTGTCTTTTGTAAGCACTGGCATTTAACAGGCATTTAGTAGATGACAGCTGTCCATTTATGTGTTTTTCAGTCTATGCTGGGGCCAAATAGAAGACACACCACATGTTGGGGTAAGAGAAGATGGATCTTTGATTCTTTGTCACCATGATGGTATTTGTGGGTGATTTTTTTTTTCTTATTCATGTTGACTGTCATTGTAATTTTTATGTATAAAGTGAATTCTTGTTATGTCTAGTTATTGGTGTTATAATCAACCTTCTTAAATGTCTAATATTAAAAAACAGCATGGAGGTGAGGGCACCATATCAACATTTATTTCAGGGAAAACTCGCTTTCAAACCCTCTCACCTGGCAGGCCACCGGTACTATTACTGGTACGTGGCTGGTGCTACTTTGGTTTCTGAAGACAGCTCAAACATGAATTTCACTTGCCCTTCTTCCTTTTTTTTTTCACCTCAAGCAAATAATTGACAAACAGGCTAGAATGTCTTTTAATCACATGATGGTCCTCAAAAATTGTTTTAAAGGAAATAGTACTGAGTTTAGGCAAAGTAATCAGTTATTGTGTAGTACACAGAATGTAATGACGGACATCAAATACTTTGGAGTTGAAGGGAAACTTAGATTTCTATTTGTGCACATAGGCCATGGCATGAGGATAGCAGAAAAAATCTTATGATATTATAGGGACAGATCTGAATCCTTTGGTTTATTTTATAAAAATATCATGATTGGAAACCATCTATCATGTAATGAATGCTAAGCTAATCAATATTTGGTTTTGGTGAGATATTACAAAAATCATGACAACTTAACATATTTCTAGAACTTCCAGGAGATTTATAGCAAGGTTGGGATATTAACATGCAGTAGACACTCACACCTACCATGTGGGAGACCAACAGGTACTTTTCCTATATACTTACAACTTTGGGCAAAGCCAATATTTTTATTCCTGTATTTCCCAAAGAAAAAATTTCCCAAAGGAAACCTAAAGAAGTCAAGAAACTTACCCAAAACTAGACTTATTAGAAGTGGCCAAACTGGGATTTAAACTCATTTCTGGCTCTAGAAATCTTTTTGATCTTCTAGTCTTTTTTTTTTTAATTAACAAGACACAACAGTTCCCTAATTCTACTACCCTTCAGACCATTATAAATCCTGTGGTAGGTACCTCCAAGATGGCACCAAATAGTCCCTGTCTGCCTAGTATTCACAACTTGGTATTTCCCTCCCCTTAAGTAACTTTCTTGTAACTAATAGGATATGGCAACATTGAGGGGAAGTCATTTTCATAATTCATTAAAAGAGACTGTGACATTCATCCTACTAGCAGACTCTCTCCCTAGCTGGCTGAGATAAAGCAAGCTGGCATGTTGGAGAGGCCCACATGGCAAGGAATTGAGGGTGGTCTCTGGGTGACAGCCAGTAAGGAAATAGAGTCCTCAGCCCAACAGCCCCCAATGAACTGAGTCTGCCAACAATTACATTAGTGAGCTCGTAAGCAGTTTATTCCCCAGTCAGGCCTCCAGATGAGATCCCAGGTTTAGTGGATATCTAGATCACAGCCTAGTGAGACCCTGAGCAGAAGACACAGTTAAGCTGTGACCAGATTCCCTACCCACAAAAATCTGAGAGATAATAAACGTGTGATATTTTAAGCTTCTAAGTTCTGGGACAATTTATTTTGTAGCAGTAGACAACTAATGAAAGGACCTCACAGAAAGGCAATTTGCTTGTCACATGTAGCCAGCAGTTTAAGACGCATGAGAGATAATGATGCTAGTTTTCAGGGTGACAGATACCTCAACTCTCCCACTACATCATAAGCAGAATATTGGCTAAAAACAATACAGGTGAACACACTGTTCCTTGGGCCTAATTCCTTTGCTTAACTTCTTTGTTAGATGCATGAAACAGACAGGGTGTGACCACCAGGCAGAGAAACAGTGAGCTAATACGTAGACATAATAAATTAATATAAATGAAGAAAGAGCAAGTACATACTGAGTGACAGGAGTTTTAGAAATAATTTGATTTAGCCAGGCTGGGGTTAGAGAGAATTCTAGCGTAAATGGAGATGTAAAAGTAGAAGATGACTGAGTTATCCCCTCAGGAAGCATTTTGGTATTCTGGCTGGTTAGGGGAGCTCTATTTGGCTTAGCAATATCATCAGGAACAGTTATTTGAGTTAGAAAATTTCTATTTTTACAGTGCTTTTATTTTTTGATGAATGGATAGTCAGGACTCAGATTAAAAAAAATTCTGGCCCAATTACCTTAGTAGTATAAGAAATTATGTTATTTCCCTTGACTTGAAAAATTACTCAAAGCTTACATGGAAGTAAAAAAAAATTACTTCTATTTGTTTTATTTTATTTCTTTATTTACTGATTGACCTTTATGTTCGATATCAATTTCATTATATAAATATTGGAAATGACACTGACAATTTCCATACTAATAGAAATCACAGCTTTAAACTTCACAAACAAAATAAAGAGATTTATAACTTTCTGTTCTGAGGTCAACAATTACTCACTATACTAAGTGAGGTCCCATCAGCACTATTTCTCAGTAATTAAAATGCAGCCTTTGGGGTTAAGTAGCCCTGAGTTTGGGAATTATGGGTCAATTCACTTACACATCAGGTAACCTTAACATTCTTGACTCTCTGTTTTATAATCTATAAATGGGAATAAACATAAAGTCCTTCAAAAATAAAAAAAAGTGAAACTGGACCCCTACCTTTCACCATACACAAAAATTAACTCAAGATGGGATAAATATTTAAATGTAAGAGCTCAAACTATACAAATTATAGAAGAAAACCTAGGAAATACCCTTCTTCATATCAGCCTTGGCAAGTAACTTATGTCTAAGTCTTCAAAAGCAACTGCAACAAAAACAAAAATTGACAAGTAGGACTTAATTAAATTAAAGAGCTTCTCCACAGCAAAAGAAACTATCAACGGAGTCCAGGGGCAGTGGCTCACACTTGTAATCCCAGCACTTTGTGAGGCCGAAGTGGGTGTATCACAAGGTCAGGAGAGAGAGATAATCCTGGCCAACATGGTGAAACTCCCTCTCTACTAAAATACAAAAAATTAGCCAGGCGTGGTGGCTAGCGCCTGTAGTCCTAGCAACTCTGGAGGTTGAGGCAGGGGAATCCTTTGAACTGGGGAGGTGGAGGTTGCAGTGAGCTGAGATCATGCCACTGCACTCCTGCATGGTAACAGAGTGAGATTCCATCCCAAAAAAAACAAAACAAAAAACTATCAACCGAGTAAACAAATCTACAAAATGGGAGAAAATATTCACAAACTATGCATCTGACAAAGGGCTAATATCCAGAATCCATAAGGAACTTAAACAATTGAACATGCAAAAAACAACCCCATCAAAAAATGGACAAAAGACATGAACAGACTCTCCAACAAGAAGACATACAAGTGGCCAACAAACGTGAAAAAATGCTCCATCAGAGAAATGCAAATCAAAACCACAGTGAGATATGATCTCACACCACTCAGAATGGCTATTATTAAAAAGTCAAAAAACAACAGATACTGGCAAGGCTGCAGAGCAAAGGGGATATTTACACACTGTTGGCTGTTGGTGAGAATGTAAATTAGTTCAGTCACTGTGGTAAAGCAGTTTAGAGATTTTTCAAAGAATTGAAGAGAGAACTACCATTTGACCCAGCAATCTCATTACTGGTTATATGTCCCAAGGAAAGGAAATCATCCTACAACAAAAAACAAAAAACAAAAAACACATGGATATGTATGTTCATTGCAGCATTATTCACAATAGCAAAGACATAGAAAAAACCTAGGTGCCTATCAATGGTGGCCTTGATAAAGAAAATGTGGTACATTTACACAATGAAATACTATGTAGCCATAAAAAAGAATGGAAATATGTCTTTCGCAGCAACATGAATGCAGCTGGAGGCCATCATCCTAAGTGAATTAACACAGGAACAGAAAACCAAATACTACATGTTCTCACTTATAAATGGGAGCTAAACATTGGGTTGACATATACAGAAAGATGGGAACAATAGAGACTGGGTACTATTATAGGAGAGAGAGAGGGATGATGGCAAGATCTAAAAATGTCCCTAGTGGATACTATGCTCACTATTTGAATGATGGGATCATTTGTACCCCAAATCTCAGTGTCACACAATAAACCCATGTAACAAACCTACACATGTGCTCCCTGAATCTAAAAGTTGAAATTATAAAAATAAAAATAAAACAACCATAGAGACATTTTAGAAAGAAAAAAATATAAATAAAGTCCTTGAGATAGAGATTTATACATAAATTAAATGACATAAGTAAGATGCTTATATTATGCTTCATACATAATAGCTGTTACTATATTTTCAAGATTTTGGTGTTGTCTTTAGGTTTCCGTAGTTTGAATATGACATGGTTAGGTGTAGACTTTTGGTATTTATTCTGCATTATGTTCTCTGAACTTCCTGCATTTGTGGTTTGGTTCCTGGTATTAATTTTGGAAAATTCTCAGTTATTATTACTTCAAATATTCAAATATTTTTTCTACTCCTTTCTCTCTTTATTCTTCTTCTAGTATTCCTTTTATGTGTATGTTATACCTTTTGTGTTTGTAATTGCCTCACAGTTCTTCAATATTCTGTTTCTTTTCTTCTCTTTTTCTGTTTGCATTTCCCTTTGGGAACTTTCTATCGGCATATCTTTCAGCTCATTGCTTTTTTCCTTGTCCATGTACAGTCTGTGGATGAACACATCAAAGACATTCTTCATTTCTGTTACAGTGTTTGTGGCTTCTATAATATCATTTCCTTTTGATTCTTTCTTATGATGCCCCTTTGTATGATGCCCTTATCTGTGATGAGCCTATGATGCTTTTAATCTGTGATGCCTCTCTCTATGCTGTCCCTCTCTATGGCACTTGTCTCTCTAGCACCCCTCTCTGTGGTGCTCCTCATTATGGCACTCCTCTCTATGGCAATGCCTCTCTCTGGTGCCTCTCTCTACAGTGCTCCTCTCTATGGTACCCCTCTCTATGGCACACCTTCCTATGGTGCTCCTTTTCATTATGTCTATCTCTAGGAAGCCATCCTCTAAGAGGCTGGCTTTAATAAGCTCCTCTCTGAGAAGCTACTCTTTTTTTAAAAGTATTTTTTAAATTGTGGTAAAATATTCATAACATAAAATTTACCATTTAATCCTTTTAAAGTGTACAATTCAATGACATTAAGTACATTCATAATGTTGTATAACCATCCTTATGTACGTCTGGAAAGTTTTCATCATCCCAAACAAAAACTCAGTATTCACTAGACAAGAACTTCCCATTCCCTCTTGCCCCAGCTCCTGGTAATCTCTGTTCTACTTTTTGTCTCTATGAATTTGCCTATTCTCGGGACTTTTTATAAGTGGAATCATACAGTATTTGTCTTTTTCTGTCTTGCTTCTTTCACTTAGAACAATGTCTTCGAGTTTTATAGCATGTTGCAGCATGTGTCAGACTTAAATTTCTTTTAAAAGCCCTGAATAAAATTCCATTATATGGGTATACCACATTTTATTTATCCATTTATATGTCAATGGACACTTGGGTTGCTTTCACCTTTTGGCTATTGTGAATGATACTGCCGTGAACACTGGTGTACAACTGTATGTTTGAGTCGCTGCTTTCTATTATTTTGGGTGTATACTTAGGAGTGAAATTGCTCAATTATCTGGTGATTTTATATTTAAAATTTGAAGAACCACTAAACTGTTTTCCACAGCGGCTGCACCATTTTATATTCATGCCATCAATGCAATTTCTCCATGTCCTCACCAACGCTTGCTGTTTTCTATGTTTGTGTGTGTTTGATAATACCCATGCCAATGGATGTGAAGTGGTAGCTCATTGTGGGCTTGTTTGAGAAGCCACTGTTTAAGATACTTTTCTCTATGACGTTCCTGTCTACGATGTACTGCTGCTCTCTGGTGCCTTCTTTGATGCCCCTCTCCATTATGTTTTTTTTATTTTAATAATACCGACCCTCTCTATAGTGTCCCTGTCTGTGGTGCTCCTCTCTATGATGCCCTTCTCTACAATCCCCCTTGTTGCAATGCCTCTCTGTATTTTTCTCCATCTATGGTGTGCCTATCAGTAGAATAAGCCATCCTTCTGGGGATGATCTCCCTTTCCTGGGGACATTCAGACAAAGGCAAGATGGTCAGCAGTCAGGGGTTCTGTTAAAGAGATTTCTGAGGTCACTTATGACTCTACCTTATGACAACAATGTCATTATCTTTTCAGTGTGGTTTTGAGCTGTCCTTACAGCACCTGAGATGTATTTGTACTGATTGTTCAGCACCTTCTGTATCTGTCCTTCCCCATGGTCAGTGGCACAGAAAATGAAAAAAATTACTAAGTGCAGTTTGGGTTGCTGCCTTTGACTGTGTAATTTGGTTTTATACTAATTTTTGCTTTTTATTTAACCATCACTTTTTATAGTAGTTGCTATGAGCCAAAGACTGTTGTAAGCATTGCATAAATACTAACACATTGACTCCATTTAATTTCCGTTTTACTGATGAGGAATTGAAACCAGAGAAATTGAGACACTTCTCCAAGGTAACACAGTGGGTAAGTGGAGAAGCTGGGATTCAAACTCAGACTGTCTGGCTCTCAAGCACTGAGTGGAAAGGTCAACAAGTGTTTTGAAGATTGACCATATGCTGGGTACAAGAGAAAGATATAGTTCTTGTGCTTATTAAGGATTCAGGTCCAGAGGAAGATAGAAATGTTTATTGATAGTGATTCTGATGCACAGGATTCATGAAGGTGAATGGTGAGAAATATGGCTGAGAAGGTAGACAAGAGCTAGATGGAGAAGGAGAGCCTTGCCAGGATTGGACTTTAGAATCATGTAAGATCAGACTAGGACTGATCCATGATGAAATTTCCAACAAGGTGTAGTGAAATGAAGAAAATGTATGTAAAAAAAATTTTAATACATTTTTTTCATAAAGCTAAATTAATTTGATATAAAAGACTGTCCTAACAAAAGATGCAAAAGACCTCTTCAAGGAGAACTATAAACCACTGCACAAGGAAAAAAGAGAGGACACAAACAGATGGAAAAACATTCCATGCTCATGGTTAGGAAGAATCAGTATCATGAAAATGGCCATACTGCCCAAAGTAATTTATAGATTCAACACTATCCCCATGAAGCTACCACTGACCTTCTTCACAGAACTAGAAAAAAAAAAACCACTTTAAACTCCATATGGAACCACAAGAGAGCCCACATAGCCAAGACAATCCTATGCAAAAAGAACAAAGATGGAGGCATCATGCTACCTGACTTCAAACTATATTACAAGGCTACAGTAATCAAAACAGCATGGTACTGGTACCAAAACCGAGATATAGACTAATGGAACAGAACAGAGGCCTCGGAAGTAAGCACCACACATCTGCAACCATCTGATCTTTGACAAACCTGACAAAAACAAGCAATGGGGAAAGGATTGCCTGTTTAATAAATGGTGTAGGGAAAACTGGCTAACCATGTGCAGAAAGCTAAAACTGGACCCTTTCCTTACACCTTACACTAAAATTCACTCCAGCTGGATTAAAGATTTAAACATAAAACCTAACATCATAAAAACCCTAGAAGAATACATAGGCAAAACCATTCAGGACATAGGCATAGGCAAGGACTTCATCACTTAAACACCAAAAGCTATGGCAACAAAAGCCAAAATAGACAAATGGGATCTAATTAAACTTAAGAGTTTCTGCACAGCAAAAGAAACAATCATCAGAGTGAACTGGCAACGAACAGAATGGGAAAAAGTTTTTGCAATCTACCCATCTGACAAAGGGCTGATATCCAAAATCTACAAAGGACTAAAGCAGATTTACAAGAAAAAAAAAACAAATCGATTCAAAAGTGGGTGAAAGATATGAACAGACACTTTTCAAAAAGAGAAATATATGCGGCCAAACAAACATATGAAAAAATGCTCATCATCACTGGTCATTAGAGAAATGCAAATCAAAACCACATTGAGATACCATCTCACGCCAGTTTGAATGGCGATCATTAAAAAATCAGGAGACAACAGATGCTGGAGGGGATGTGGAGAAATAGGAACATGTTTACATTGTTGGTGGGAGTGTAAATTAGTTCAAACATTGTGGAAGACAGTGTGGCAATTCCTCAAGGATCTAGAAACAGAAATTCCATTTGACCCAGCAATCCTGTTACTGGGTATATACCCAAAGGATTATAAATCGTTCTATTATAAAGACCCATGCACACGTATGTTCATTGAGGCACTGTTTACAATAGCAAAGACCTGGAACCAACCCAAATGCCCGTCAATGATAGACTGGACAAAGAAAATGTGGCACATATACACCATGGAGTACTATGCAGCCATAAAAAGGATGAGTTCATGTTCTTTGTAGGGACATAGATGAATCTGGAAACCATCATTCTCAGCAAACTAACACAAGAACAGAAAATCAAACAATGCGTGTTTTCACTCATAGGCAGGTATTGAACAATGAGAACACATGGACACAGGGAGGGGAGCATCACATATTGGGGTCTGCTGGGGGGCAGCTAGGGGAGGGACAATGGGAGATGGGAAGGTTGGGGAGGGATAACATGGGGAGAAATGTCAGATATTGGTGATGGGGGGGTTGAAGGCAGCAAACCACCTTGCCATGTATGTACCTATGCAACAATCCTGCATGATCTGCACATGTACCCCAGAACCTAAAGTACACACAAAAAAAGACTGTCCTTTGTTTCAAGATTATATCCTTCTTATATTTTTAATAGTAAAATGTCAATTCTTTTGATATTTTGTATATAAGGTTTTATTGTTATGACATTAATGGTTAAAGTTGGCAACCCATATTAACTGCTGCCATTAAAAAAATAATATTAGTTCCTGAAATTTGAAAATCTGGGAATCAATGCCATAAGAAAGGTCAGGAGAATGCAATACAAAATATCAGTGAGAGGTCAAGTACAGTAAGAGCTAAAGTGCTGAACAGATTTGGCCATGAGGAGGTCATTAGCCACATTATTTGGGGGCAGTTTTGGCAGGGTGATGTGGTGGGAGGCAGGTTATGGTGGGGATGCATAAGTCTCATTTATTTCTAGGCCATGAAAGTTGAGTTGCCACACAGAAAAAAATATGTATTTGATCATTACATATATGTGCTTACATTCTGCTGGTTTGTAGGCTGCCACATCTTTAAGACAGCTGGAAAGGAGAGAGAAACGACAAAGAAAACTAATTTAAGCCACAGTTGTTAAGCAAAAAGATTGACAGACTCTAAAATTACCCACTCAACCTGATGAAAAAAGTATTCATCACTTTTCTTCCCTCTCTTTCTCTCTCCCTTGCTCCCCCTCTCTCTCTTTCAATCACACCAATATCCTCCTGGATCAGAAACTACATGAACATCAGCATCCTAAAAATCTCTCTAAGCATCTCTATGAGGGATCAAAGTCATGTTCAAGAACACATGTCTTCATCAGCGTTTGAGTCATTCCATTCTTGCTCTGCCTAGCCCAGATTAAGGAGGACATCTGAGACTGGATTTTATGTCCTTTTCAGAGAGTGTACAGCATGAAATACTGTCCTCCTGGCTGCCAGTCTGACTTGGCCTGGGAGAAGTGGGTGAGAAGCATGCTCAAATCTCTGCTGAACCAATGTGGACAGTTAATCACAAGTCAGGGCACTTTGGATTGAACATTCATCTGTGATGAACTGGCAAGCCACTCTCCCTGTGTGTTTCCCTTCAGACTGTATGATTTCAGTAAAAAGGTTGTCTTAGAACCTGAAGACCCAGAAACATTTTAAAACCTGAATTGGCCTGTTCCCGGAGACTAGTGCTCAGTCTATTGGGATAATATCCATCTGCAAGTTTTCCCCAGCACTGAAGACATATTTCATCCTATAATTGGAAAACATTTTGATTTACATTCTGTCATGTCAGAGCCTCCACTCAGGTCTCTCGGAGGAGAGGTCTAGGCAGTAGGGAGATGGTCTAGTTTTGAAAAAAGATGCTCCATAGACACTTATGGAGAAAGTGCAAAAATGGAGCCTGGGTGATGTTTATAAAAGAATTCCAATGCCTCTTTGTAGATTCCCAAGTTAGACTGAGGGATGTGAAGCATGGAGAACCCACACACAAAAAACAGTGTGATGATTGGCCTACCATCCTGGAACTGGCATTTGCTGAGTCCTGCCTACTACATGTCAGGCACTTGACATAGGAGTTCATTACCTCCTCTCAATGCCACTGCAAATGGGTATTATTATCTCCATTTTTCTAAAGAAGAGTAAAGAAAGTCCAGAAAGATGGGTAACTTGGCCCAGGTCATATATCTGGCAAATACCCAAGTGATAATTTGAACCTGAACCCAATTCTGTCTCACTCTGAGACCACATCCTTTCCTATGCTCCGCAGGCTGAGTTTGTAAAGTGTGATCTATGCCACTGCTAGAAGTGCAGAGTATACAAGCAGAACAACCCAATACGTGCTATTGATTCAGGCAGTGGTACTCAGGTTGTTTACCTGTGGCGTTTATGCTGGACCTATTAGCATTATTTTCCTCATTTTTTTCAGGAAATGCCTAGAAACCAAGATAATCACTCATCAAGGCTACACAAGTGGCAACAAGAGACCCTCTTAGCCTAGAAAATTCTGGGAAGTTTCCCCTCTCGTGCAGAGGTCGGCAAACTTTGTCTCTAAAGTGTCAGATAGTCAATGCTTTAGGCTTCATGAGCCAGAAAAATCTCTGTTGCAACTACTCAACTCTGCTGTTGTAGCTCAAAAGCTGCTGCAGACAATAATTCATAAATGAATGAGTGTGGCTGTGTTCCAATAAACCTTTAAGGACACTCAAGTTTGAATTCTGTATAATTTTCACTCATCACAAAATGTTGCTTCTTTCCAAAAATTTGTTCAAATGTAAACATGTAAAAAACATTCTTAGCTCACAGGCCATACAAAAGCAGGTGGGCAGCGTGGATTTAGCCCTCAGGCCATAGTTTGCTAATCCCTCCTCTAGAGGATCATATTTTATTTTATTTTTCCCCATATGTTAGATGCTTTACTCTCAGAAGGTTAACAAAAGTAGATAAGAAGATCTGTTGATAATTAATTAGTGAAAACTACTGAATATAACTTGACATTTTAAATCATATTAACACCAGTTTCTGGCCATCAGGATGGCTCACAGTAAACAAAATAATACATAAAGAACCTTACACCCTTCACCCAGTTTCCCCCTATGGTGACATTTTGCAAAATGGTCTACCAATTTTGTGCAGATTTCTTCAGTTTTGCTTGTTCTGGGGTGTGTTTGTGTGTGTGTATGCACATGCACATATTTAGTTATATTACTGCAATGATCCCTGTGTTGCTCTTTCATAACTATATCTACCTCCCTCCTGCCCCCCTATCCCTAACCCCTGGCAACCGCTAATCTGTTCTTTATTTCTAAAATTTGGTCATTTCAATAATGCTATATAAATGGAATCATGCAGTATGTAACTTGTGACATTGACTTTTCATTCAGAATAACCCCCTGGAGATTCATCCAGGTTGTTGCATGTATCAGTAGTTCATTCCTTTTTATTCTTGAATAGTATTCCATGGTAAAGATTACCACTGTTTGTTTAACCCTTCATTTGTAGAAGGACATTTGGATTGTTTCTAGGTTCAGGCTAACATGAATAAAGCATTTCTGAATGTTTGTATCCAGGCTTTTGTGTGAACATTTCATGTCTCTGGGATAAATGCCTAAAAGTGTATGGTAATTTCATATGTATTACTTTTTAAATGTTCCCTTTGCACATATTTTAAAATATGCTTTTTTAACATTACCATGAAAACACCCCATAACAAATGACACCGTGGTAACAGCTCTTTAAAAATTCCCTACCATCTTGCATTCTCATTTTATAGACACAGAAACTCTACACTAGAGAACTTAACTGACCCCGGAGGGTCAGTCATAAGTCACAGAATGGTCAGTGCAAGCTGAGCCAGAACAAGAAATCACTTCTTTCTTGTCTCCCATTAGTGCTCTCATCTGAATATGCTGCACCAGGGAAATTACAGATGGAAGCAGCTAACGACATGGTGTTTCTCATGATGGAAGAAAAAAGTGGTTTACTTGGCTCTTAGGAATGTTGTGAGCTCACATTCAATGGCCGGTCCTAGCTACAGCCTTCCTCAATGGAGTCATGTGTTGCCTCTTCACTCCAAACTTGAGACTGCCTCACAGCATGGGAAAGTGATGAGGAACGGCAGAGTGCAAACATGCAAATGATGTTTAATATTTCTCCAGTGTGACTATGGGAACTGGAAACCCTAAAGCTCTGTGACCCTTTTCATCAGGGCCCTGGGTGTTATGTAGCTGTGTGGTTAACAAATTGACTATACTGATGGTTGAACTATACATACTAGAGATGGTTGTACTAGTCATAAATTACAATTCCTCAAATCTAAAGCCTTACCTGACACGTTTCCTGAATGGTCCAAAGAAGAGTTTATTGCATTTCTACATTAGACTTAACAATTGGTTTTTCAGTCTACTGGCCATGACCAAGAAGTGCAGGAATCCTACCATCTTTCACTTTCTCCTCAGAATCTGGGAGGTACTACCACAATCTGTCCGTATCTTTAACCAGGGCTGCAAAGTGCGGTCTGTGGACCAGCAGCATCAGCATCACCTGCTAACTTGTGAGATATGCAGATTCTCAGGCTTCATCCTCAGAATGGTTACACAAATGTCTGTGGCTGAGGCCCACCAATCTGCTTCTTTCCTAGCTCTCACTCGGAGACTCTGAAGCTCACTAAGACTTCAGCACAGTCACCAACCACTTTAGAATTAATTTCACATATACAGCAGAAATGTAAGTCATAGCTTTCAAATAATAATAATAATAATAATAATAATAAAATCTCAACCAACATCATAGTTCCAGCCCGTTTCTGTCAGTTACACAGTCTTTATGAGGCCAATATTGATATAAACATAAACCAGAGTTGTTATTTCTGACATTCAGCAGATTGTAACTTTCTTCACGCATGCACTGTTTAAGTTGTTTCTAATGCAAATGCTCAGTTTGTGCTTCTACTTAGCACCTATTTAAAATTCTTTATCAAACTGTAATTTCCTCGAAGGCAGGAAATGTGTGTCTCTATAGCCTAATAAATAGGTGTCTAATAAATGGTTGTTGAACAAATGAATGAATTGTGTTTTATATTATGGCTGCTTTGCCCTCCACTAAACAGTGCACTTACAGGTTGGAGAAGATGAGGGTTTTGTTTGCGCTGGATTCTTGAAGATTTTCTCACTACCCTAAGTATGCATCTGACTTCTTTGAATACAATAGGGTCACAAAAGTTGCTGGATATACAACCTCCACCAACTAAATTGCACCTTTAGTGTTATTGCACAGACTCCAAATAATTTTACTATGGACATTATTTCCATGTATATGTAGTAAGAATTAATTTAGTATATGCCACTTTGAATACTGTTTAAGAAACATCATTACCTATAAAATGGAACTTGAGAGCATGTTTGGGGAGATTTGTGGGGAACTTGAGAGCATGTGTTGGGGAGCATGTTTGGGGAGATTTGTGACAGTTATACCTTCTTTCAAAAGAGTTTGCCATGGAACAGTGAAGGAGAAATGAGGCAATGATACGCAGATAGGTGAGCCAGTGGGCCCCAGCTTTCTTTTTTTAGACAGAGTTTCACACTGTCACCCAGGCTGTAGTGCAGTGGCACGATCTCGACTCATTGCAATCTCCGCCTCCTGGGTTCAAGCAATTCTCCTGCCTCAGCCTCTCAAGTCACTGAGACTACAGGCATGTGCCACCACGCCCAGCTAATTTTTTTTTTTTTTTGTATTTTTAGTAGAGACGAGGTTTCACCATGTTGGCCAGGATGGTCTCCATCTCCTGACCTCATAGTCCGCCCGCCTCAGCCTCCCAAAGTGCTGGGATTACAGGCATGAGCCACCGCGTCTGGCCGGGCCCCAGCATTTTTACTGAAATTTTCTAGTTAAGAAACCAAATTACACAGGCTAAGTAGATGATCCAAATTCTGACATTAAGGTAGGATATCTGAAGCTCTTTGATGCTGAACATTTAGGTTTATCTGCCTTGTTAGTTATTCTGTATGAATGAGAGTATCTGGCACTTCCACAGAAAGGTGGAAATGACAAATAATCACCTTTGAAGGATCAGAAATGTGTGAAGGAAAAACACAATGTCTGTGTTCAAGAATCTAAGATAACTTAGCAAGGATGATCTGTGCTTTTTAATTTTCATATATGCCATCTGAAGGATGGGAAACGTTAAGTATTTTCCTCAGTGGGTTTAGTTATAAAACATTACAGAGGGATACAAGTATTATAATCTACCTTTCAGTAAAACAAACAAATCATTTGTCTATGCTTTGGAATCTAAGAAGAGCACAAAGTAAAATTACATATGTTTATGTTAAGCAGACTTCAGCAATGAAGCACAATCAATCGCAACATGATTTGTTTTCCTTCCTTCCTTCCTTCCTTCCTCCTTCCCTTTTTCTTTCCTTCCTTCCTTCCTTCTTTCTTTCCTCTTTTCCTTCCTTCTTTCCTTCTCTCTCTCTCTCCTTCCTTCTCTTCCTTCCTTCTTTCCTTCCACCCCTTCCCCTTACTCTTCCCCTTCCCCTCTTCCTTCCTCATCCAGGCTGGAGTGCAGTAGTGTGATCTTGCCTCACTGCTACCTCTGCCTCCTGGGTTCAGGTGATTCTTATGCTTCAGCCTCCTGAGTAGCTGGGACTACATGCGTGCACCACCATGCCTGGCTATTTTTGTAGTGTTAGTAGAGAAGGGGTTTTGCCATGTTGGCCAGGCTGGTCTTGAACTCCTCACCTCAGCTCATCCGCCTGTCTTGGCCTCCCAAAGTGCTGGGATAACAGGCGTGAGTCACTGTACCTGGCCAACATGATTTTCTTTTCCATCAAAATAACATTTCCTTGAGAATGACAAGAGAAAATGGCTATGAATATTAACTTATTTCATTCTATACAGCTGTCATTTTTGTATATTTATAAGAATAAAATTTTGTTGTTGATTAGGGTTTTTACTCTATTGAAATAACATCTTCAGGACATATATATTTCTTAAATGAATAACATGCTTCTGATCCAGTAGGACATACAAAAGTGGACTGAGTATAACATTATCTTCCAAATAAATTTTAACTTTGTGTTTAATTTGTTCAAGCATTTAATTTGTCTCCAGGCAAAAGTCTTAAAAGTTAGTTTTGAGTCAACACATGTTACAATGGTTGCCTGAAATCACTAAATATTTTACTATTGTTAATTCAGGTTCATTTGAGCAGTATTTCACATGCAAAGTTTTAGACTCATCCAGTCTCAGAATGATTCTTTGAAGGTATAAAGCTGTCAATTGTGAATTAAATGGACAAGGTGATGGAAAGTAAATGTCTACTTTCAACTCTGGCAGGTCATTGTTTCTACATGCTATCAGTGTTTTTCATTAGCTGTATTAACAAAGACATCTTAAGTCCTGTCTAAGTCCACAGGCCTCTGAAGGAAGTCTAAACAATTTTGAGTGATTTGGAGTGGAAGCAGTACTAAGCAACAAATTCAAAAGCGTTTTGGTGGGTACCCTCTCCCCTAGAGGTGGTGTGTTTTGCCTGATTTGTCCTTCAGAGTGACAGTTCCATGGTTGACATGTTTATCAAATACTGGGCCATCACCCGCAAAGAGCTTGGAGGGGATGATATTAGCCAGCGTTTATTGAGTGCTTCCTCTGTTCAGAATACTACACATACTTCTTCTAATTTAGTCTTATCAAGTGACTCTGGGAGGCAGGTGGTGAAAGAAACCAAGGTTAGAAAGTTAAGTATTAGGAATAGGAAGTCCAGCTAGCAAGTGACACAGCAGGGATTCTAAGTTAGGTTTGTGTAGCTCAAAAGTTTATCCTCCTAACCTCTGTGCCATCTGCACATCATCACAGGGCATTCAATAGGTAGTGATGGTGAGCATGGCAAATTGAGGGGTGTGAAAACAAGAGTTCTTTTCTACACCTTTCCTTAGCTGAGATGGGAAGCAACACACATATACCTTGATTTTATTTTGGTTTATTCATGGAGGGATAATTTGTATTGTGTGTGCATGTGTACACGTTCTCTTTGTCTCTCTGTGTGTCTCTATTTCTCTCTGTGCATATGCATGAGAAAGACAGGGACAGTGAGAGAGAGAGAGAGAGAGAAATAATACTTAGAAGTATTGAAAAAAGTTTGAAGACCACTCATCTAGTGTCTTTAACTAATTAAATAAAAGTAATTTGCATTGTAACTTATCTCTTTTATGCATATCCATCTATTTGTGACTTAAGAAAGACTATATTCTTAACTACTGCATTGTAATTGTTAAATTTACTGCAATTGATGGCTTCAAATTTCTCTATTGCATATTTTTATCTCCCCAGTCATGAGGCAGTGGATGTTCTTTATCCTCACTTTTCCCTAATTGTTTCCCTTTGGTAACACTCTTTCTTCCCTTCAATTTTCAGAACTTCAATAGTCAGGAACCAGAGAGAGCAAGAAACAAATAGATGTTAAGTGGAGTAAAGCCATTACTTCCCGATGTTTCCATATTTGTTCTTTCTGGTCTCTAGGAGTCTCCCAGTTAGTTCTTGTTTTAATTTTCTGGCAAATTTCAGGAACTCTCACAATCTTCAAATTATCATCTTCCAATATTCTTCTCTTGGGAATTCCCTGGAAACTTCCTGCCAAAATGCAATCCTAGGACCTGAGTAAGAGCCATATTTTATAGAATACAATGAGATTAATCTTCCAGATGGCTTATTTTGTAACATTCCCTAAGTTACAGGACTCAGTATGTATAGGCATGTCCTCCAAGCCTTTCTAATCAGTGGGGAAAGGAGAGCCATTGTTCTATTCATTACACCATATGCCAATCCCTTCTCATATCTGGGATCATAATTGTTGGGTTTCCTTTTTTCCATAGGTAGAGCTTTTGTTTCATGGCTTTTATGTTCTTGAGCAGCCCATTGGCTTCAAGCCCTTACTCACCATAAAATTAAGATAATATCACCCATCAAGAGTCCCAAAATGCAGTCCATTGGAATTAAAGTGATAGTCTTTGCTGTCCTAAAGCTTATCTGTGCTGGACACATGCACAGCCTGGAGGGCAAATGGATTGCTCAGCACCTTGCCAGGGTGAGATAAATAGGCAGTGAAGGAAAGAGCAAACCCTGGCAGGGCAAACCAAACTGGGAAAATCCATATAGCTACAGCTAGTGAGCAAACAACAGCAGTCTCTTATACAGTCACTGGAAATGTGAAGTTTCTTTTGACCTAGTGTGCTAATGTGAACCTATGGTTCACACAGTCCTAAAAGTCAACAAATAACTGCAGCAGTTCCAGGAACTTTTGATATAATGTCATCTGTGGAAAAGGTCAGGAAAGCAGGAAATATGATCTTTATAATTTTTGTGTACCTACAGGGCCAATTATCTATTAAACAATCATAAATAGTGATCATTTCACGGAAAACACTAAAAGAGACTTTAAAAATAGTCAGTAGATTCCAATGATTTACATCATAAAGAAACAGACCATCTTAAGTAACACATGGACAATAAAAGCAAGCAGATGTTTGCATTTTAACCAGGGCTCTAATGGAGGTGCTGTGGCACTGTATCAAAGTAGTCAGCCATCTTCAGATTTGCCCACTAGAGTTTTAAATACAGCTGTATAACTTTGAGTGAACAACTAGTAAGCATTCCCCGACCACTCTGAGCATCATTCTTTGCTGCAGGTAAGAATTAATAATTCACCACTAACATGCTATGTCAAACTCATGTTCTGAAATGGGCCTGAAATGTGTGATAGACTATAAGATGCAAATTTGCCATAAAAACAATTCCTCGGGTTGCCAAATTATAAACATAAGTTGTTATTATGAGCAAAATCACAGTAAAAATAAATGAGCAAGACGAAACTCACAAGAGACTGGATTTGAAATTTCATGTGCAGATTGTAAGCCTGGCAGTTACCAAGTCAAGCGTTGGGAACTCAGTAAAGCTTGACAGTAGAAATCGATCCAGATACTACAGCCTTTCCTACCTTTTTCTTCTGCAGAAATTTAAAGCATTTTAATAAATATTAAGCCAGGTATTGCTCATTCAATAAATGACTCCTGGGAGTATAGAAGACATTTGGGAGATTAACTCTTTAGGCCACCAAATTATCATTCACTGCCCAAGAGTAATCTTTATTAAGATAGGAAGGGCCAACCTCTGGAATACCTCATAGCTTAGAAGCTCCAGATTCTTGCCACTCAAGCCTTTTCAAGTGAGGACATTTAAAAAGAAAATTGCACTTGCACTACTGTTGCAGAATAGGACTAGTGACAAAGATTAGACCAGCCTTGTCATCTTCAGGGGTTAGCTTCACTGGGATGGACCCCACCAGGACACTAGCACTAAGTCACTCACCCACTGACTGGCTGTTTTGGCATGGGGCTAACAGCACTCCCTTTGTCTTATTCTTCTAATTGTTTTCTTATTATTCTAATTGATTTCTTCTAATTGTACACTTTAATTTTTGTGCTGTTTGCTCCTCCTTTCATAAAGATATCTAGAGAACAATATTTTTTAGCATCCACCAACTCAAGCACAATTCCTGTGTTTGTCTCATTTCTTATTTCTTGATTTGTTCATATTAACTTTTCATCTCTTACTTTCTTTTTTATTTTACCTTTTTGTTGATTGCTTTAACTTGCAAGCATTTCCCCATAAATATATTTCTCACCCTTTCTTTTGTTTGCTTTCTGTCTCTTTGTTGGTCTCCAGTATTTTCTAGCAATTTGTAGCTTGCCCCTTCTTTATACTTTAGTACTGCACTTGTTGTTTGTTGGGTTTTTGTTTATATATGAGGGATGGGCTTGGCTGGAGAAGGCAGTAGGTTTTTATTGTTTTGGGACCTCCCTTCCTCTAACATCTCTTGCTGATCTTTTCTTTTCTTTCCCCACAACCTCTCTGGTCTTCCACTTATCTTGTAAATCATTATATTTGGTCTTTAAAAAATTATGACATTTTCACAATAACCAAAACAGCATGGTACTGGTACAAAAACAGACACATAAACCAATGGAACAGAATAGATAACTCAGAAATAAGACCACATGCCTACAACCATCTGAACTTTGACAAACCTGACAAAAACAAGCCTAATGGGGAAAGGATTCCCTATTTAATAAATGGTGCTGAGAGAACTGGCTAGCCATATGCAGAAAATGGAAACTGGAGCCCTTCCTTACATCTTATGTAAAAATCAACTCAAGATGGATTAAAGACTTAAATGCAAATCCCCAAACTATAAAAACTCTAGAAGAAAATCTAGGCACTACCATTCAGGACATAGGCATGGGCAAAGATTTCATGATGAAGATGACAAAAGCAATTGCAACAAAAGGAAAAATTGACAAATGACATCTAATTAAAGAGCGTCTACACAGCAAAAGAAATTAACAGAGTGAATAGGCAGCCTACAGAATGAAAGATAATTTTTGCACTCTGTTCATCCAACAAAAAGGCCTAATATCCAGAGTCTACAATGAACTCAAACAAATTTACAACAAAAACCAAAAGTGGGCAAAGGACATGAATAGACACTCCTGAAATGAAGACCTACATATGGCCAACAAACATATGGAAAAAAGCTCAACATCACTGATCATTAAAGAAATGCAAATCAAAACCATAACGAGATACCATCTCATGTCAGTCAGAATAGCGACTATTAAAAAGTCAAAGAACAACAGATGCTGGTGAGGTTGCAGAGAAAAAAGAACACTTTTACACTGTTGGTAGGAGTGTAAATTAGTTCAACCATCCTGGAGGACAGTGCGGCAATTCCTCAAAGATCTAGAGGCAGAAACACCATTTGATCCAGCAATCCCATTACTGGGTATATAACCAAAGGCATATAAATAATTCTGTTATAAAGATACAGGCACACTTATGTTCATTGAAGCACTATTCACAATAGCAAAGACATGAGATCAACCCCCATGCCCATCAATGATAGACTGGATAAAGAAAATGTGGTACATATACACCATGGAATGCTATGCAACCATAAAAAGGAATGAGATCATCTCCTTTGTAGGGACATGGATGGAGCTGGAAACAATCATTCTCAGAAAACTAACACAGGAACAGAAAACGAAATACTACATGTTCTCACTTATACATGGGAGATGAATGATGAGAACACATGGACACATGGGGGGAACAACACACACTGGGACCTGTTGGGGAGGTAGAGGGATGGAGAGCATCAAGGAGAATAGCTAATGGATGCTGTAATTAATACCTAGGAGGTGGGATGATCTGTGTAGCGAACAACCATAGCACATGTTTACCTATGTAACAAACCCGCACATGTACCCCTGAAGTTAAAAGTTAAAGATAAAAACATAGTATGACATTTTCTTTTTTTTATTTATTTATTTATTTATTTATTTATTTTTTTTTTTAAGAGAGAAAAGGAGAAAGAAAGAAACAGCAAAAGAAAGAAAAAAAAGAAAAAGAAGAGATTTTAGAAAAAGAGAGAAAAGGAGAAAGAAAGAAACAG